>SCDY01000112.1:0-105185 GCA_004143825.1 Drosophila micromelanica | reverse complement strand
CTGTCTCTCTTTTTTTCTCTCTCTCTCTCTCTCTCTCTCTCTCTCTCTCTCTCTCTCTCTCTCTCTCTCTCTCTCTCTCTCTCTTTCTCTCGCTCTCTTTATCTGGTGGTAAATAATGAAGACCACAGACAGCAAAAGCCATTTACATGATAAATGCAAATTGAGCCGCTTGCCTAATGAATGGGGTCAGTCAGTGCATAGCCCTAGAGAGCTAACTAGTCCTAACTAGGTAAGACTACCAAATAGCCCCGGGGCCTCACAGCGCACAAATGCAGTCGGTGCTACGCAAAATGTGTCGCGCTGCTAAAAAGATTTTTGACCTAGTTTTCGCTGCCTGCTTGCATGCCGCCCGCCCCCTTTTCTAGTTTGCGTCATAGTTTGCTGAAAACCTGCCCTTTTGCGTACCATCGTAATCGTTATGTGGGCTCGTTCATCCAGCGTCCGCTTTGTTGCCGGAAGTGCGCGAAGTGAGCAGAAATCATTGAGAATGGTAACCACGTCGACCATATCCGCAATGTAATTCTGTCATTCAGTCAAATAATTGTTTTCATTTGAAGGAACCTTCAGAATTCGTTCACTTTATAAAACGCGACAAACCGATTTGATTATGTGGATTATGCTGCAGCTAGATATCTGAAAAACCTGATAACTGCTTTGAAAAGGAAACATTTGTGCATATGTCGATAATAGGATAACATTTAACGAGTTAATTTTCATGAATGCAATTCCATATGTTGGCTAAACAACCAAATCCCACAAAGCCAATGGAGCGCAGGGTACATGGGCACATGTGCCGCTTCTTTGTGTCGTGGTCAGGCGAGATCCTCCCCTGAATGGCAGACAATTAAAATGTTCAATTTCGTGAGCACAAGTGAAATATTATGCACAGAAAGAGGGTGTCCGCAAACACCCCTTAAAGCAGTCGTTGTCGCTTCCTCCCACTGCTTCCTTGCTGCTTTCGGGGTTGCCAAGTAAACCAGACCGATCAGAACCTAGCAGACTGTCACACATTTAACCCAAAGGTAATAAACACTCGCCGCAGGGGGATTGACACTTAGTCAATTTATAGTCAGGAATAAGACACGTTTTCGTCATTCACTCAACGCACATTTCCAGGAATTCGCATGACTCTTCGGTGGCGTTAGCACAGGATGATGTCAGTTGGCAAGTCACAACTGCAACCCCATTCTTATTCCCATTCCAGAGCATTCTCCCAAAGAACACCAAAATATTTGCACTCACAACAATAACAATTTGTTGTGCCGCATTGCACATGGAAATTTCCCCAGTTTGTTGTTGGGGTCGCTCGCGTGACTTGTTAGATTTGTTGGCGTTGTATTTGGGATTTGACAACGTCAAAAATAAACATTGAGTCAGCCCTACCAACATCATTCAACGTAGAGTATTAGTCTTCAAGTTCTTGACGAGTGTGCTTCCTGCTGTAATTCAAAATCTGTTAATCTCTCCCAGTCTCAGCCGAGGTCCATTTATCTTTTTAGCACTCGCTTTGCAGCTCGTTTTAGCCAAGGCGAATGCGACACAGTGACCATGGTCGAGCAGATCCCAAACTGGTTTTATGATCGGCTTTTGCCTTTGTCTCTTGCCACTCGCCCAGCACTGCTCGGGCTGGGCAAAATTATATTTTAATTTGGATTGCGACTGAATATGGGTTGCTACTTCAAAGTTGCCGTCATGCTTTGGACCTTAGCGCTGTCTGTGAGCTATTCGAATTGTAAGTGCGAGCAGTTTACAATGCATAAGTTTGCCAAACACGAGCTGCTTCGGCTGTTTCTGCTGGGAATGACCCAATTCCATAACACGAATGATTCAGAGAAATAAAAAACTCCCAGGCATATCGAAATCAGCAGCGATCGATCAGTCAAGCGACAAGCATTCTGCATTGTACCTAAAGCTTCTCGGCTTCCAATAAACAATGTTTGCATCTACAAGCTATTAATTTATTGTTATAACAGGGCAAGGCCTGGGGTTACCGCTACCTCTATATCAAATTGAATCCAGGCGGATCTCAAGTCTAGCAGCCGAACCACACTTATTAGCAAAGTGGCATCTATTTCAGCGGCACGCTCTATTTCGTTCCGAGCAATATTTGTATAAATTTTGAGTTCATTCTCATTTAACTTATAGTTGTTGCTGCTTTGCTTCAGTGACGGACAGCGCGCCCATTTAATGAAGCAGGGCAAATATTTTTTTGGAGTGGCAACAACTCGAATCTAAAAACCGAACAAAAACATCGGTAATTATTGAATAATGCGTTTTACAATCGTTCCTCAATTATAAAGTTTTTGCGCTCAACTGCCTTCGCCAACACCACCCCGTTTACGCTGTAGTTGCAACAAAGATTTTTCAATAACAAGATATGAAACTAAATAGGACGCAACAAAAGACCTACAAGATCATGATTACAATTCACACACGACGACCATGCGTTCCAAGCGCGACACTTTTCCACAATGGACAATCTGCTCCCCTTCTGAGCTGCAGTTAAAGTCGTAGCTGACTTTGTCCAAGGTTCAAGTGAGAAACGGACACAAAACTAATACAATGAGCCAGCAAATGTAAGGAGGAAGGAGCTACAGAGGTAGGGAGATGCCACAAACAGCAATTTAGTGCGAAATAACAAATAATAATGTGGACAACAAGAACTGAAACATGTAGCAGATTGCACGAATACCAAACAAAAATTAAATTTACTTCACTATTTACGGAATTCTTCATCACTTCACGATCTTCACTTTTTTATGGCACATTAGAATTTAGTAATTGCCTTTCCTTATCTAATATTTAAATTAATTTAAATACAGAAAAATGGCCAGGTTACCTGCAAGCAATTTGCACGAGTGAAGTATTAAAGAGAAAATCTCTCCAAAAGTCCCGGTAAGTAGGTACCAACGTTCCCCAAATAGTCACCAACTGAATTGTGTGTGTATGTTTTGGGGGCTAAAAGCAGCAGCTGAGTATTTTTATGCAATCAAAACAAAAAGAAAACTTTGCCGTCAGCTTTTAGTAAGTAAAAACAAAAAGAAACCCGTTGGATGACTGTGAAATTTCAGATTCAGACCCAGCCCCAGCCCCAGTCCCAGTTCCAGACCTAGACTGAACGGAAGCACTTGAAGTGCTTGCAATTCCTCTTTGAGCAAAGCGCAAAGTGAAGAAGTTTAAATGGAGACTGAAGGGGGGACACATGCAGCTATTGACTTCATATCAGCTTCGGTCACTGTGGCAATTCAATTTCATGTCTCCCCACTCCAAGATTTCTTTGTAATCAGCGTATGGGGCACTTCCCGTCCTAACTTATGTTGTCGAGCGGCGGAATGGGGTGGGGAGGCCAGTAAGCCGCCCATTGCCAATGTAATGAAAAATGTGCGCTTTGAAATGTTAGTATTACAATATTATGGTTTTTGGACTAATCTCTTGCACAATTATCCACATAAGAGGCGAAACTAGAATAAAAAGTCACGAGAATTTTAATTAGAGATACTAGACTTTACTTAAAGAAAGCTCGAATTAGCCGCCGACATACAAAATATTTGCGTTTAATTAAACCGAAGCTAGCAGAAAAATTACACGGCTTTGGATTTCTGAACGTAATATCTAACTGCGGCTGCGGCAAACCAATTCGAGCGTTAGACCGTGAAGTTACTGGTTAAGAACTAAGGTGGAGAGAGGGAGGAGAAGGTGGGTTAGTTAGTATCCCAAGTTCTTCAAGTGTCTATGTTGAAGTCTGTTTCTTGTAGTAAGATTTTTAGGCCGTAAAAAATGGATTAACGCTTTTGAATACAAGACTTATAAAGTAATGTTACCCATACAGACGTCATAATAATACATTTCAGGTTTTAAAAAAAACCATGCTTAATGGAAGTGCTGCCACAACCCGTAGCAGATTTAATAAAATAATAGAAATAAGTTACATTTATATACGAGTAAACTTTAAGAATGTTTATTATCTATTTTTGATCATGCAGCTTTTTAGTAAATACAAGTACTCCAAAATTTCGCCAAGTGTATTACGCTAACAACGGAGGTCGCTGCTTTTTTAACTCAAATTTCATGGCATACATTTTACATTTTTCCGTATGTATGTATGTGTGTAGCTTAGGATTGTGAATGATGATTTTCTTGATATCATGTGCGCTCAAGCCAATGCGATGGCCTCCAAAGCAAAGCAAAACCAAAGCAACCAAGACAATGGAACGAAACGCCTGAAAAGCTGCCACTTAAGCGAATTTCGTTCTCGGTTCTGCTTATCTGTGCAGTTCGTTTATTTGTATCTACAATTTATGCCATATGAGCGGTATATTTATCACGCATATGAATACATTATGCACTCAGACTCAGACCCAGTCTCATCGGTATTCATGTGCATAAAATGCGATGCTTTCCTCTGCGGTCTATGCGCACTTAAAACGTAATCGGTTTTTTCCCCAGATGTGTTGGATATGGAGGTGTATATTTGTTCGTCATGAAAAATCTTAAATCAAAACGGGAATATATCAACATGCAGTTAATTGCCGTTTAATATAAAGAATTTAAAATAAAAACTGAGCTGGCATTCCAAGTCGATAACTGATATCAGAAGCCACTCCCAATCCCCGTTCTCGATTCGCTTGCCAGAGAATTATAAAATGTTGAGAAAATTTCCTTAGTTTGTTCTGTTGAAATAAAGCTAATCATAAATGAAAACAAATAATAATTATAAACAAATTATGAAAAGAACAAGCAGCAGCGAGAAATTTTTAGGCTGGTTTAGAGGTAAGTGCCAAATAAGGTAGGCGCTCTAATGATAATCCAGACACGTTTCATGCATCCGATGAGCAGAGACAGACGGACAGCCAGGCAGGCAACAGATGACAAATGAATTCCAATGAATTATGCAGGTGACGTTGGCGCACCATAAAATTAAATATATGTACAACGTATGGTAGTATTGTTAAAGCTTTAATGAAATTAGAAATGCATTTGTTATCATTGTTGTAATAATAATAAAGTCATTCGACAAAAGTGTGGAAATGTGAAAAGGAAACTAGCGATGACCACCCAGCATAAGAGTGTCAAATAAAGATAGAGATGGAAAGAGAGCCGGGCTGGCTCACATATTTTCTCTGCCCGCATGGTCAAACCTCAGCCAAGAACAAAGAGGCAAACAAACAAAACAGAATGTAGTTTTATTGGATGCTGCGTAGGAGGAAAAGTCACACTGGCGGCAAAGCGGAAATGTTAATTGCATTTGCGACAGTCAAAGTTCAATGCATTGCATCTGCAAGCTGGCTGCTATGTCACGCCACTAAGTTTAGTCACAAAGCGAAGCCAGTTTATGATTCAGTTTCAGTTTCGCCGCGAACGAACACATAAACAATACATAAACAAGAGCGAAAGGTAAACCACAAGGAGACTGCACGAATACGTGGAAAATTTGTAGCGATTTCTTGGATCTGCGGTATTCAAAGTTTTAGTCATCATTAAAAATGAGAAGCAAGTTGAACGTAAACAACAACTGCGCAAGATACGCATTAAATAGAAGGGGCTGACTGATAAAACCAGAAATATGTTCGTACGATATATACATTTCGGATTTCGTTCTTATCTTATCTAAAAGTTACGCGACCCCAATTGCAGCTGCTGCCGCTTATGATGACTGGGTGGGAAAAGTGTTTAAGTCAAAAGTACCTGGTAACCAGACTATGTTGATAGTACTCGACGCTTCTCTCCACAAAGGGTTATTCAAGGCAACACTTTAGTAGCAAAATAGGCTATGCAACACTGGCAAGCAACAACACAAAAGTACAATAGCAGAAATAAATGCAAATTTGCAAGCATCAATAACAAACTGTGTACTTTGCTTTAGTTTTTATTTTCTACCTTTTTTTGTTTTTGTTTGCCAACTGGTTTTAGGTTATTTTGTATGTGTTAGTGTGGGAGAGCTGCGGGTGTTTGGCTCGCTTCATTTGGGACCGAACGAACAAAAATAAGTGAGTCATGTGGCGATCCAATGATGCAACTGGCTGTCATTTCGTGGGTGGTAAACGGGAGGGAGAGATATAGTGGAGTCGGGTCGAGTCAAGCCTCAACGGTGCAATGACATTTAAATGTTGTAAAACAGAGAAACCAAAGACAACTTAGGCTGGCATAAATTAAAGTTCAAACAAACATGATAAAGATGAAAGAGAAACATCAACAGCCCCACCCGCGTCGCGTCGCCTCGCTCTCTCGACTGGCTCTCGCCTTTTGCTGCTCGCACACTCAAATTGGCAACGCTAGATTTTGTTTGTTTGGCAACATTCAGAAAGGAGTTGGAGTCAGAGAGCAGTGCCAGAGAAAAAGAGAGAGAGCCTGCGCCCAGCAACACAACACAAGCACCAGAAACGAGAGCAATAAAAGAGAAAGAAGGCGGTCAAGTCGGTTGGTGGAGCAACCGAGGGGAAACGCACAAAAACAATTAAAGCTGGCACAGGACACAGCTGGCACACACACACGGACATGAAGAGAACACCGATGAAGTGAATGTGAAAAACAGGTTTAGGCGCTGCATACGCGACAGCTGTTAAAGTCTCCAGCGTCCCGAAAGACCTGAATAGTGCAAAGTTTACACTAATTTAAATACATTGTGAAAAAGGCATAATTACTTAGATAGCAGCCGTTCACAAGCAAAAAAAAATATACACACACACATACGCATGCGAAAAAGGGCGTGTTGTGTGAAAGAAGCAAAAAGGCGAGCAGGAATGAAGAAGCAGCAGCCATCAGCGTCGCTGCCACAGCAGCCGCCACACCAAAAAGGGAGCAAAAAGCGGAAGTCGTGGGCAAAAGCATGCGCAGAAAATGCAACGGCGGCCAACTTGAAGCGAGGTGCAGATTATAAATAAATTGAGGAACAAAAAACTTACCACAACATTTTCCCTAATTCCACTGTGAAAATGCGTTGGTGTTGGTGTTGGTATCTACTGCAGCCCGACAGCAACTCCCTTTTTCCTGCTTTTGCCAGCGGCAGTGACGCACACACACACGCTCTAACGGAGCGGCGGCGGGCGAAGACAGCACAACTAATCGCCGATAAAAGTGTTTGCTTCGTGTTGGTCTCAGGGTGTCTTCAGCGTTTTCTCTTATACTTCTTACTTTTTATTTGTGTCGTTACGACAGAAAAAAAGAAGCCGCAATTTTAATTCAATTTATTTAGTTTTCGAACGCACTTCACTTGGACAGCACTTACACAAACACACACTTACACACACACACACACATGAAGAAAGAGCGAACAACTAAACTCCTTTTTAAGGAGTAGAGACACAATTTTTTCGGCTTCGTTTTGTGCTGCAACTCCGTTTTTTTCGGTGCAGCTTAAAAGGAACTTTACACAGATGTTTTACAGAGATTGAAAAAGCTCTTGCTCGCCTACTTGACACTGCAATTTTGTGTTAATTTTTGCACAGCGCGATTAATGCGAATTAATTTTGGTCAAATTGCGACAGCGACAACAACACACCAGCGCCATATTTGATCTGATGTAAAAAGTAATGTACGAGGGCAGCCCTGGTTTAACAGTTTCCCTAACAGCGACTATGTCATTAACATTTCCTAAAATGATTTAACAGCGAATTGCTGTTAAAAGTGCCGTTACGAGTTTGTAGATTTTGTAAATAAAATTTAAATTTGTATGTTGTTGGTAAAAATGAAGTTAATTTAGTATAAACAGCCCAAAAATAAGTAGTTAATAAAATATAAATGTTATTGTTTGTTATTTTCAAAAAAAAATTTATATTTAGCAGCTGTTAACTGTCCAAATAGCATACATATGTTACTCAACAGAGCAATAACTAGCACCATAAATCGATTTGATTCTTCTTCTTTTTTTCGATAAACTCACTTCGTTGTACAACACCAATAGTTCGAGTTTATTATTATTATGTGCAGAGTGTACACACCGACAGCGCAAAATGCGCCAAGCCTGAAAGAAGGTGGGAATAATAAACTCTTATTATTTTGTATCCTATAAATGACTTTAATTTGCATGCACCGTGCGATTAATTTTGTAACATTGCGGCGGTATAAAATTAAATTAAAATACTCAGTTACTTAAACAAATAAATTACGACTAACACTCCAACTAGAAAAATCGCAGCACTTGTCTAATAGATTGCATCGCGGTAGCTCTCTACAAAGCTTTGCACCAATCTCGGCATCTCCGGCGCCCGACACAAATACTTGTGGCCGTACCCATGGCTGCGGTCAAATCGATGGAACTCAACTGGCCCCCAGGAGCGACTGCGCTTGTCCAGAGCAATGCGGTAAAGCCGGTAGCCCAAATGGAAAGGCACTACTACATCGTCCTCGGCGTGCACAATCATAATGGGCTGGGGAAACTCATTAACATGCTTGTCCGACTCGAAGCGCAACCGATTGGTGTACATTGGCTGCGAGATCATAAAGTCAAACCAGGGAAGATGGCGAAAGGGTCGCGAGAACGGATGCAATCGAATCTCGTCGCGAATATTGGTGAACGGACTCTCGAGAATGACGCCGCGTGGACCGCGCTCCTTCATGCTTGCCAACTTGGCGCACATATGCGTGGCCACACCAGTACCCAGAGAATGGCCCCATATGTAAATCGGATTGGATGTTAAATTGGCGATGTACTCGAACACCATCAAGGCGTCACGCACGACGCCGTCCTCCGTGGGTGGCACAGGATCCGAATCCGCGTAGCCGCGATAATCGAACGAAAAGACATGATAGTTAAGATGCCGCAGGAGCTTGTAGACCTCGGAGCGATGACCGCTGCCCCTCGTGGCAGTGTTGCCATGCAGATAGAGGACCACGGTGCCGCCCGGCACGCGCAGTAAACGCTCATAGAAAAGCTGTTCGTTCTCTGGCACAATTACAGGGAACTCGGCTCGCAGGGAAGGCGCTAACTTCTCTAGCTCCTTATTATTGTCCTCCGTGTTGCTTGGGCGGGGCAATTGCTCGTTTAGCCTTGCTGAGATGGCATCTTCCTCATAGGCCGCCTCCACATGCAGCTCTCGCTTAAAGCGACGGACCGCGTTCTTGGGCAGCACGTGCCAGACCCCAATCCGTACGCCATCTTCATCCCCGTCATGGTCCTTAACGCTAATGTAGAAGTTGCGCGTGGCATAAAGTCCAATGCTGTCTGGTCTGGCAAGGTCAAGCCCTTTTGGATAGGTAACTACAAGAATCAAAATTGGGGGTTGTAAACATGTATATCTGCGTTATTCTATCAATCACTTACTAAATGTGAGAAAGAGTATGCCGCGCTGCAAAGTCACTGAGGAGCGAAAGGCCAGCGGCAACAGCACAAAGATGACGAGGAACAGCAGGAGGGCTATCACCAAGCAGGGCAGGCCAACTCTGTGGAGGAATCGCATTGTTTGCAAATTAATCGTTGGTCCTGTGCAGAATCATTACATTTAGAATACTAGAACATAAAAACTACAACACACAAAATGAAATAAATTAAATACAAATGTATATTTGATGTATGCAGGGCAGCTGGATTTATTGTTAACTTTCTACTATGGAAGCTAAAGCTGAAGCGGAACATTTTTGTGATTGTCATCTCTGGGATCGTGAGCGATTTATGCTAAATATTTATGCCACGATGCAAATTCATAAATTTTAATTTTAAAAAATATATATATATAAATATAAAAGAAGGATAGTTGCAAAAACAATATATACATATATATTATATGTAGTATATCGAAGCAGGCAAATTTCATATGTTAACAAAAAATTTAAAATAAACTGATATCAATTTGAATTTTCGGTATTACGATAAGGGATCGTTGCGATCGAGCATAAATACTTACAGCCCAGTCAGCCAACTAATGAGGATCGTTCCGGGAATGATCGTTGCACAGAAAACTAAATTTAAACAATTATGAAGCTCGTACATTGTGCGCAATGCGTTTGGTAAGAACTTCCTTCGATTACGATACGGATTATTTATATTTTTTGTATGGTTTACGAAATTGGAGCGTTCGAGCCTTTGTTAATTTTAGCAGAGCGATTTTTAAATTATGCTTTTTAAATGGTTTTCAATGCAAAATATTTGTATTCTTTCTTCTTCACTTATTTTTACAAACGCACTAAGCGTCTAGCCGAACGTAGGGAAGAGAATAAACAAAGTTACTTGATTATTAGCTTAATATACACACAAAATATTTAAATAATAAGCATGCAAAGGCCCAGGCAACAACCAACTGAGAAATAATCCAACACAAAATGAAAACTAACAAATGCGCCTTGAAAAACTTTGTACCCTGTTGCTGATAAAGCAGAAGGCGGATTTGAATGTGGCCAGTACGTTTAGTGACACATGAGTGCGTGATGTATCATATAATTTGCTGAAATCGCACACATAATTATAGATAATGATGAAAGCTAACGAACATGAAACACTGACCGACCGATTCCACATTCCGCAATCAGCAACAAACTACGTACTACCCGATACGTACATGAGAAATAATCTGTATCTGTTTGCAAATATGTTTATAATCTTAACGTTGCCCAAAAGAAGCGATTTTGTTGACTACAAATTATTTGCAGGAGAACTAACTACGCATTATTTACAAAAAAAAAAAACACTCGAATTCACCTCTTGAAGAAATGCCGCCTACGCGCAAAGAGCATAACTGCAAATAGACAATAAAAGAAACAGCAAAAATAGAACAAAACATTCAGTTAGAAAGTTTAGATTAACGATAAACAATAACACCACCACGTTCAGCAAACGATCAATGGAGAGTGAAAGAGAGCAAACACAAAAAATACAAAGAAACTGCAAATATGACAATTTAATATTCGATTTGATTATTGCTGAACAAATCACAAACTATTTTTTTTAAGCACCAAAGGAGGCCAACGCGTTAAGTTTAATGTGACTGACTGCCCGCACAACAAAACAATGCAAAGCAAGAGTACAAGTTTACTCGCTCTCTCTTTCTCTCTCTCTCATATCTCGCCGGCCAGCTGTTCGTGTGCGGTATGAGACTTTTGGCACAGGCGTTTATATTACATTAACTTGAATTGAATATGAATGGATACGAATGACATATAATGCTTCAATTAACGCTAATTGGATTGTTCTGATGGCGCACTTACCGGCGTATTTGTGTGAAATCTTTATATATAAATGTACGAACACGGCAAATGGAGTGTCAAGTTTCGATCAAAATATTTGGATTGTACTCCTCTCATGCATCATTATGTGGTGCTCAGACCTGTAAATTGTAAGACCATGTTACTTATATGTGGGCACAATTACATATCAGACATTTAATTACATGCATTTAAGCCATTGACTGGCTTCGATTTGTGTTAGTTCCGATTTGTTTTTTATATAATTTCTGCCAATACAAGGACCACCAAAAATTTTTTTACAAATTTGCTATAAAGAAAATTGTTTGAGCACACAAAGCACTTTTTAACGAGCCACTTTGACTTCTTTCGTTGTGGCCACAGTTCCAGTATTTGGTGATTAAGAATTATTGGATTTTTTAATAAGAACGGCTGCCAATGTGTGCACCCTGCTCGGAGAACAGCTGACAATGTATAATCGAATATGCGATAGCTTTATTAACTAGATATAATGGTTCCGTTATAAATGTGTATGCACACTTGAAATTATGACTTTTTGTTTAACATGCAAGATTCTTATGACCAAGTCCACTTGACAAAACCAATTATCTTATTTAGCCCGAACCACTGTGTTCGACTGTCGATTAAATCGATTATTCGATTGGTATTCGCTGCTGTTAAGACGTACTGAAAAATGTTAAGGTTTCGGGTGCCATAAACAAACAGTTAAAGTGCACTTACGAACTAAATGAACGACAATCAGGAACTCAGTTCATACGTTCAGTTTAGTAATTCGTTCGATCGAACTTATTCCGAACAATTCGATACAACTGTAGTTAGTAATTAGTTGAACGCAACGGCGGCGCCGCTACGAGAGAGAATGAAGAGTTTGGACGAAGTTAAAACAGAATATCCGCTGCACTGGCAGATCTGGAATGGAAACGTAGAGGAGCTGCAACAACAATTGCAGACCGAACAGGTTTGTGGGTGGGCTGATTGGTTGGGTAGGTGTGGTTGGACCCAGAAATTGGCCGGGGAGGGGCCAGGGACAGGTTGGTATGTGTGCCGTGGCGCTACTAATTGAATTAGCGCCGCAATGACTCGATTTTAACAACAACAGAAACGTTAACAGCTTAACTTTCAGATTGATAAGGAAAAAATCGATCCGCGCGGACGTACACCTCTGATGCTGGCAGTACGTCTGGCAAATCTGCAGTGCGTTAAGTGCCTTCTAGCAGCCAAGTGCAATGCAACCTACGAGCATGCGGGCTGGTCAAGTAAGTCGGTTCACCATACTCTCACTACCCGTTTCCATTATGTACTCTCTTTTATACGCACCTACAGTTGTGCAGGAGGCTGTGTGCACCGGCGATGTTGACATACTGACTGCCATCATTGAAGTACGCGACTTGCAGCGTCACGTGCAACGTGTGACGCACGTGCCCAGGCTGCTGCAGCATCTGCTTGATGCGCCCGACTTCTACATAGAGATGAAGTGGGAGTTCACGTCGTGGGTGCCGTTAATGTCGCGTCTCTGTCCAAGCGACACTTACAAGGTGTACAAGCGAGGCGCCAACGTACGCATCGACACCACCCTCCTGGGCTTTGACAACAACACCTGGCAGCGCGGCAACCGTTCTTACATATTCAAAGGCGGCAGTGAGTTCAAGTCTATGCTAATACTCAACTATCCATAACTATGGCTATTATTTAACATTTATGTAGAGGAAACCGCGACAATGATTGAAATTGATCACGACACTCATGAGGTGATGGTGGAGCAGATGAGCAGCGATATTGGAGATATTGTGGCCATTCCTCCGCCGCTGGGCACTGTTCGTGCCCGCCTCGCCGCGCCCGTCATCACGAACAACATCGAGATGGAGAAGATTAGTTTCGAGCGCAACAAATCTGGCATTTGGGGGTGGCGCAGTGAAAAGTCAGAGGTTATCAATGGCTACAACTGCAAGGTGTACGGTGCTAGCAACGTTGAGTTTGTCACAAAGACGCGAATGGACCATCTGAACGAGGAGCAAATCAAGGTAAAATTGTACAAAAACTAAAAAAGAACTGTTGAAAATGCTCTTCAACATATTGTTAAATTGTAAAATTTACATTTTCTAAAATTTGTATACTAGATTTTATCACTATTTCAGAACAAAACGGCTCGCACGCCTCTACACAGCTTGTTGGGTATTGCTGACGAGGATTATGTGCCGTCAACGGATGCTCCTGCACTCAAAGAGCAAGTAAGCCACAGTCACTGATAAACCGCGGCCAAAGGCATTTAATTATAATGCCGTTTTTATTTTTAGGCATCTCTGCCTCGTCCCGTAGAGGCAGCTCCTGTTGCTGCCTGCAGTGAGAATGGCGATCGGGCCTCACCCATTGTTCAAGCTGAGAGCAATGGCAGCTCCGCCTGCGGTTCAGGTGCGAGCACGCCCCATTTATTAATCACGCCCGAGGAGTATTTCAGTGCAGAGGTGGATCTACAGGGTCGGGATATTGGCAAACCAAAGAATTTAAGCACAAAAGTGCAGCGTTTTAAGGCCAATCTTTGGCTGGCCGAAGAGCATCCCATCCGTCTTCAAGAACAAGTGCTTCCCATACTGGATCTCATGTCGACGATGGCCAGCCCTCACGTGTCCAAACTAAAAGACTTTATCACAATGCAACTGCCTTCTGGTTTTCCAGTAAAGGTTGAGATACCCCTCTTCCATGTACTCAACGCCTGCATTACGTTCGGCAACGTGTTCGCAATGACTACACCTGTGGATCACGTGTCCACGCTACAGGAGCAGGACCGCGTCACATGTTTGGTAGACGATCGGTGCTTCGACATACCCAGTCATTATGCCAGCCGTGGCGGTGACTTGCGCCGACAGATGCCGTTAGACGAAGACGACATGCTGCAGTACGCCATCGAGCAGAGTCTGGCTGAGACGAGTGGCGCAGGCGGTGCATGCGGCCTGGACAACGACTCCGACAAGGTAGACATCTGGGAGGTGCTTCGCGGTCAAAACGCTGTCGGCTCCGAGCTGCTTCCCGAAGACGACGAGCAGCTGCAGCGGTAAGCAATAAACATATCTCTATCGATTATCTGTCTGATTTTAACGTGTGCACTGTAACGTAACGCTAGTAATAACCGTTCCTGTTCGAATAGACGTACCATGCTTACTCCTAATCAACAATATGGGCGTTATTCGCCTTCGCCCTTGGTCACCTCTCATCTGGCACCACCTCCGCTGGAGCCGCAGCAGCGCAGTCGCTCTGCCTCAGCGGGTGCACAGTTTAAGAACGATATCAGCTACATGAAGAAAATCTTCAAGTAGATCATAATATACCCACCATTCTTCCGACTTTCAACTCCAACGTATTGCTAGCAATCATTTTACCCAAGCTTTGTGTGTGTGTGTGTTCGTTTTTCTTTGTTCCTTTACAGTGTGCTGCACGAGTCGCTTTTGGGCGCCCAGGGCAATGCGAGCGGCTCGCCGGTCTCTGAGGATGACGACGATGGCGGTTTTCGGTACATGGACTCTGATCTGGCCATGGCCATGCGTCTTTCTCAGCAGGATCAACAGAAATACGAGCTGGAACGCCAGCGTGAGCAAGAGATGATCGAGCAAGCGCTAAAGCTTAGCCTGCAAGAGCACTAGCCTCCCCACCAGCACCAGCACCCATTGAAACAAGTAGAACCAAATCTAACCACACAATCAATCATCAGTCACATGTCTGTCGTCAATGAAAATGAAACAAGAGATTCGCCTTTTGTCGATACCAAAATTGAAACAGTTTATATATATAATACTAGTATGTAAAAATTACGCCTATGTTGTACTTCTTTTTTTTTTAATTTTTTGGTTTCGCTCTCCCCTATGCGGTAATGATGAATCCTTATTTGTATTTGTATTGTGATATGTAACTAAACAAAAAAAAAAAAAGAACACTTTCCCTTTGACCCTTATTCTGTTAGGGAACGTTCTTAAGGTCTCAACTCGGAAACTCGCGCGTTATAACGGCATCACAAAAAATATTATTCAAATTGTTTATTTCGTGTAATAACTCTGGCTAAATTGTTAACTATCAAGACCAAAAACCGAACTCCTAGGGGAAAGAAAAGATACGCGTTATGAGCAAAAAATCGTTGCTTACATTGTCAATCAGTCATCGGTTGCCAGGGCAAATATTCTAACATTCTGATTTATTTATACATATGTATATTAATCTACTCTTATCAATTAACTAATCAGCATTATCAATATTTTATTACAATTGAAAATTGTTTGTGAAAATTCAAATATACAAAACAGACAAAATGAAAAACAAAACTTTCACGGCACTTATATTATATATATACATATGTATATAAATGTTATGGGCGGATCTTGGGTCGTTCACCGTTCAGCGTATGCTGCCTCGAATGAGCCTCACCTGACAAAACAAAATTATTGCGAATCTGTTTGGGTTCTCGCACATTGTGTGTATTGATCTTAATTTCGTATAAATGATAAATACAAAACAAATGGTAAAATAAACAATTACATCTAGTTAGACGCTATATACAAAGTCATATATAAGTTTTGGACAGGACTTAACATATTAAAAGTCTTACAAACTCTTTGGATACCCCTCTTCGACTAGCAGATGGTACTGAAATTCTATTCGTTTCTGTGGCAGCCATTACGTTAGGTCAGAAGCGGACGAGTAGCAGACGAAGAATTAATCTCTCTTTAGCCACGTATTGATCTGTTGTGATCAGTAGTTTCGTTAACTGTGAACTTACCAGCTAAAAGTCAGTGTAAGGAGTCAGCATAAGTACGCTCGCTGAATGATATGTGGAGAATGGCCATCTAAATGTACTTAAAGCATTTCTGCTTGTCGTGTGGAATTCGCGTCTTAAAGAGTATCGAGTCGGCTCGGTATTGAGTGTTTAGCAACGGCGTGTAGCCAAAGACCTGGCTGAAGAAATTAATGCACTTGTGCCGCTCCTGAAAGTGTGTATCATCCTCGCTAAGGGACACCGGGCAGCCGGGGCACCGGAAGGTCCACCGCGAGGTAACCTTTACGGGTGGCCGTCGCGTTAAATGTGAAACGAGAAAATTCATGGCAATATCTTCGCAATTCATATACTCGTCCACCTTATCGCGTATGGCCTGTGGCAGGTGGTAGGTGTACAGGTACATATAGTACTTGTGAATGAAGGCAGCTCCCGTGAGCACCATGCTCAGCTCACAGCTATAGTTTGAGTTGTAGTGCCACATGTTATTGCTGCTTAGGTCCCAAGCGTGGTAGCGACCTGGGAAGCCGACGACGCGATCCCGATGCTCTCGCCATACGCGGAAACCGAACAAGATCTCGTCATGCCGCAAATGGGCATCGTCATCCACTGAAAGCACCGCTTCAGTTTCAATTACATCGAACGGAAGGAACCGGTTGTTAAGAGAATTGCGTGGGGCACGTACAACAGCGACGGGCACGCCTATATCTGGCCAGCGCAGATCGTCTAACGGTGGCTTTGGTGAGTTCCACACGACGACCACTTTATGCAGATACGGCAGACCATAGAGGCGACCCAAGGAGTCCATGAGCACCTGTTCGCGTTCATACGTTAGAATGACAATGGTAAACTGTTCGCGCGGATAATTGCCACCTAGAGCTTCACTGAATTCCTTGCCAGCACCGCCGATTCCTTTGCCAATTGGACGGAATCCCGTGTGAGACCCCATGAACTTTGCTTCGGAAGGTAGAGCCGGATCAAAGGGAAGTTGCGGATACAGGAAAAATGGATCCATCCAATCGTTCCACGCTTCTTTAGACTGAATGCGTAGAATCGTGTAGTTCCGGCGGAAGGAAGGACTTGGATAGGGCGGCTCAATTGGGCCAAGAGATTCCTCCGGTTCTGTATCCATGCCCACCGGCGGTTCCGACTTCAATGGTATAAAGGTGCTATTGAAGACGCTCTGGGCGACAACTGCTGGCACTGGACGAGGCGGTATACCCAGCCGATCCCGCATACTGGCTATAACAGTGTCCACAGTAGCCTGAACCGAGCTGAGATACCGTTCCCAGATAAGGCGGCCCTGGCGCCGTAAAAGCAGCAAATCCGCATCTTGGACAGCGCGCAACAAAAAGTGCAGCTCAGTTATACGCGCCTTGGGCAAGAGTAGTGCAACTCGCCGCCAATCAATGGTCTCAGCATATGGCAAGCGCAGTTCATCGGCGCCCAAAATGACAGGCACAGCACCGGAGCGCAACGCTTCATAGAGACGCGCCAGCATTAGCGTGGAACTGGCACGCTGACCCAACGGAGGCAGAATAAGCACATATGTGGAGTCCTTGAGTAGTTGCTTACGAGAGGAGTCCGAGCCACATAGCGTCCAGTCGCCCAACGCATCTGTCTCCTGCTGCTCTGTTGCGGGCACGCATTGGAATTGTAGCAGAAATTTATCCATTGTGGCAGTACGCGACATGTCCTTAAGATGACCTATAATAAATTCATCCAGCGGCTGGAGGGCTGCTTGTGCCAATATTGAAGGTCGCAGCTCGCCTTGGAACGTCAGCAAATATTTTCGACGAGCTGGCACCATGCTGGCGCACTCCTGCCAGACATCGCCACCAGGAGGGCCCAGAATGGGCGGCACAATCAGATCATAATTAGGCCGGAACTGAAAACGTTCGAAGGAACTCTGAACGATGATAGCACGCATGGTATTCTGCTGTAGCAGCGGGTTGGTGCGTGCTGAATTCAAGTCGCGACGCGCCAAATTCAGCAATACATGATTGCGTCCATCGCCGCCCCAATAGGGCAGCTGGTAAAGCTTTTGCATGTCGATGGGCGAGTGAACAGCATTGTTGGTGACGGTTGCAAGCTGTGGCTGTTGTGCGGCCTCCTGAGCTGCATAGCGGTTGTTCCGAAGAAGATCCTGCTCTAAGAGTGCCTCACCCACCAGAACAAGGTATATACACGCCTGTTTGGGATCTCGCACGATGTGCGCATTGTAGCCCAAAGTCTGTTTAATTGTCGTCTTCAAGAAGCCGTCGATGTCGTAGCCCGCGCGCTGCACGTTGTATACGTCCGGATCGTAAAGGTAAACTGGAAAACCGGAGGTAAGGCTGCAACGTGAGTGATCGAAACAGTTATGCATCTCGCAGGCAGCTGCATCGCCATCGCTGATGTCGTTCAATTTGCGGGGAAGAGAGCTGGGCAGCAGTGTTCTCGGTAAAGCTAACTCGGGGGTGTTACGCTGAACGGCCTCTCGCTGGGCCACCTGTGCTTGCTCCACAGAGATCTTGAGACGCTCCAGTTCAGTCTGTTCACGTAACAGCTCCTGCTTCAGTTCCTCGATCTTTTGGTTGTATTGGCTGATGTCCGACTGAAGTTTCTGACGGCGAGATTCCAGTTCGCGCAGTTCCACAGATACCGTACTCTGAAGAGAGTTCCACACATTGAAACCTCCAAATGATTATCTATCCTGCTTTCCACTTACCTTAATCCTAAGCATTTCTTCTATACGCATCTTAAGATCGCTGGCCCGCATGGCACTAAAATCCTCATAGGCATCCAGCAGCGGTCGACTGCGGTGCACATCTGTCGGCGGAGCATCTAATTCGGCCTGATAGATTAGATATTTTATTATCGACGCAAGTATCAAATGCTTGATTTAAACTCACATTAAGTAGCTTGCGATGTGCCAGCAATGACAGCAACACCAACAGCAACAATATTAGGATGGTAAACTTGTAAAGACGACACTGCCGCATCCACGTATTACTCATGCTGTATCTCAGATGCGTTGCTGTCGACGATGGTGTGGATTTTGACTTATTTTTATCTATGTCGCTGCAGTCCTGGGATAAACTGTGATAAGCAGTGGTGCCACTGGAGTTGTCCAGGTCAAATGCCAGAGACATGTTGGAGTTTCCACGTACAGCGTGCGATCATTTACTTTTATCCAAATATTAAACAAAACATAGCTACAAGGACTGACCAAATATATTTGTCATCGATAAATTTGAGCTGGCGATAGTTGATTGTATTGAGTTGCCAGATCAAGGCAATTCTGATTGCCATACAACCAGACAGCTGATGTTGTTTACATTGCAATTGTTGTGGTTTTCAATAACAGCCCTGTCTGCTTACTAAAAAGGGCGCAATTAACAAACTGTCAACTTTGTAAGTTATACAGCTGCATAACTATTTTACAAATTATAAAATAAATGCGTTCAGTGTGTTTAAAAAATACACTATGTTGTGTTAAAAATTGATATTACTGGTTCAGCATAAAAGCTCTGGTCGCAAAATGCAACGATAAACTCTTTTGTACCAATTTCCCACACCAACAACATATCCATATATATATGCATACACATATATATGCACAAAGCTTTGTGACAAGAGTCCATAACAACAAGTCAAGTCCAAGCTCGGAAGTCAGTCGGTCTGCGTACGCCCGCCTAGCTTGTCGCTGTCGTCGTGTTTAGTGTTTAGTTCCTTGGGTGTGTGCGTGCAAGTGTGTGTGTTTGTTCAACAGTTGCGCGTATTTTCGTCTTTAACCGGCGTGCGTTGATCAAATGCCAAGTGTTAAACTAATTAAATGCAGAGTTGACCATTTGATTTAACTATAAATGCAATGACGGAAAAATTTCTCTGTTTTTGTGCCAATTTAAACTGCAACGGAAAGTGTACCTAGTCGCACAATACAACTTCATTGAAAACTTGCCAAAAACTAAAGTTTCGAAAGCCTCAAAGTGAAAATGGGTAAAGTCTCATAGTAAATAATAATCAAACGAAAACACCTCTGCACGTGTCTTTATTTGATATCAAACATTTTTCAAAATTTAATTTACTTTTGACAAACACAAAAAGCTGCCATCTACAGGAAGTACATATATTCAATATGAACTAATTGAACATTCATTATATTTGAAATATCCAGCCGAAAAGATTTTTAAATGTATTTTTGTATAAAATAAATTTTCTTAAATAAACCATAGCGTTTGCAAAAACGTAGTTTTTCAATAAAAACAGAAATCATCTGTAAATAGTTTTGAGTTTGCTCAATTTGAAACCATCCGCCTCAATATTTTAATTAACAGTTGGCCAATCCGCACTTTACGGAAAAATTCTATCTTCTTTGAACCTTAAAAAACTTTTCGCAATATGCCAAATGCCCAACTATTTTGTAATTTGAAATATTTCGTATAAAATGAAATATCCTTTGTCAGTCAATTTTAAGTCAGAAATTTTGTGGACTTGATATGCATTCGTCCCTAGATTCTTATCTCGTGTAGAATTGTTTTTATTTAAATTCAGAAATTTTCGGATGTCCATTTATTTTTCACACAGTATTATTTTTATTGAACAAACACAAAACTCTCTTCCACACCAAAACAAAGCGACAGGTTGAAAATAAATATAATATATGTATATATATATATAAAAAATGTTGCGAAATATCTAGCTATTTTTTTATACTTATTTTGGCATTCCTTATAAATAATTTCAATTTGCCTAGTAAAATAAAAAAAATTTTCACATCAAATATTTGATTTCTTACTATGTCTTAAACGAGCTATGGGATGGGAATAATTGCGATACCATTCGACGAATAATCGTATGGTTGGTTTTTTTGGAGTGTGAAGGAACGAATACAGTTATCATGACCTCTTTTCGTTTTAGCCAATCAATACAGCAAATATTTACCCATTTTATTATTACTTTGCGAATAAAATAATTATATGGGGATTTCCATAATACGAGAACAATATGTATGTAGTTTTGCATGAAATGCAAATTAGAAGATGTATCTTTTTATTTATGACTTTTTGTTAAATTGTAATTGGGTAAACCTATTAGAATAAATTAATGGACGCGGTAAACAAGTTAATTCTGGGATTCCACTTATAACAATTAATAATAATAATTATTACGAGTCATTCTTTTAGAATTTATGTCAAGCAAATAATATTGAGGTGATATTCGAAGGCAATAAAAACGGGAACATTGTAAGCAAAATGAAGTAGATAACCGCTGTTCTTTCATTATTTCAACAAATTGAAACAGTAATTGGCGCAGATAAAAATAAATTAATTTTTGCCACTCTAATCAAAGTTAATTAGCCAACTCAAACTAAAGGCACGTAATTGAAATTAAGCACTGATAGCTCCTGCCTGTTCCTTTACTTCATTGTGATTGTTGTCGTAGATTTCTTTGTCGTTGACCCCAAACAATGCGATGAACATACTTTTGGATTTGGAACGCACAGCTTATCGTGTGGGGGGCCTTATTAGGGGCACATTCAATGCATTGTGAACTGTCGGCTGTACGCGCTGACAGCGGCTCCGACTGCGGCTCAGGCTGTGTGTTAGTGTTCTGAGTGCGTGAGCTTCCGTCCATGCGCCTAAACCCAGCTAGCACCGGTACAGAGGGCCTAGCTGAGCGACCTTTATGCGGCTGCGGCACAAAACAGCCGACAATTGCCTTGCCTAATGACATCCGCCGAGCGTTTCGGCGGATTCGGGTTCGTCATTTGACTAACTTTTATAGAAGCCGCAAGAAACTGGCTCACGACGCCACGAATAACGGTCGCGAATGCGACCACAACTACGGCAGGGGGGATTTTGCACGATGGTCTAACCCAGTCACTGAGCTACTGCCCACTGATATCTCTATAAACGCAGGCAGGCACCCGCAGAACTCATTCAAATTCAGTTCGCATTGACCAATCACACGTTGCAGTTCAGTATAGCAATGCATCTGAAGATACGCCTAACATGCCAGAAATTTGAAATCTGGGGTAAGTTGCTGGTGCTTAAATTAACATACAGCCCTATATACAACATACATATGCAAATTCATTGGTTGTGCCTCGCATTTGAAAGCATATGATAATGCATTGGCTATACCCTGCATTTTAAGCATTTGCTCCAGTTGCAATACTGTTGCCCTTTAATAAAAAGGAGCTGCCATTGGCGCTGCAGTTCCAGTAATCTGGCTGCAGTTTAAGCCCAGAGTTGAAGAAATGTGTAAGTTACGATCACAAGTGGAAATGTGAAAAAGAAAAAGCAACTCATATCGATAATTAATAAAAGCATAATATTTAACTAGTGCAAGTGGAAGGAAGTTAAATGCATTTGTCTATTTGACCGCCATTATTTCAAATCACAGTAGATAGTGTTCGACATCCAACGCAGCTTTTTTCTACAATTGTGGCTCTGCCGTTTGTCAGCTGATAAACACATTTAAAGATAAATACTAACAACTAACGAGGGCCTCAGTGTGCTTTTGGCGGGCAGCGAACATAGCTCGCGTATAACATCATCGCAATACCTGTATTATGGGCTTGACGAGATTGTTTAAATGTTTGTTTGACAATTTCAATGTTTTTGTTTTGTTTTGTACCGTACTGCATGTGGCGAATATTCTAAACAAAATGCTAAAATTCTAAATCAAATTGCGGTTTCTGCAGTGCTTTTGCCAGTTTTATTCATATTTTTTTTTTTTTGTAATGTCAGTTTCAGCACTCACAAAATATTTTTTCTTCTGCGAGAGGCGAGAGAGCGAAAACTTTTGTGTGTGTGTGTGTGTGTGTGTGTGTGTGTGTGTGTGTGTGAGAGAGAGAGAGAGCTTGTTTGTGCTTGAAATCAGCTGTTTTTTCCGGCTGCACCTGTTGAGATGCTCAAAGCTTACAATCCCTTAGCTTGAACGAATTTGCATTGTTTATAATTTTGTTTAGCTTTTGTTAAGTATACGCCATATGCACACGCGCATTACAATTTCTGCTTATGTGCTTATGTTTTTAATTACATTGTTGTAAGACCCAACAATTAATAATGGATTCCATTTCATTTCCGTTACGTTTCGCACACTGATTTTCAACATAATAAATGCAAATGTGAGTACATATTAGAAACTAAGAAATGCATAGAACAAAGCAATCAAAACCTTGCAAAACCTGGCAGTCTTTTCACATTGTCATTGGCCAATCGCCCATCCGTACATATTTTAACAGTGAAAGTATGTGTGAAAATTATAAATGATTATATACACTGTTTATCAATTATATATCAATGACAAAATATGTTTTGCTAGAAACAAATTCATATGATAGCTTCATGTGATATGTATGTATGTAGGTATCTTATCAAAGCCTAAATAAGGTTTGCCTCAGATAGTAGTTTTATCATTTTTGTTTTATTGCGTTTTGCTTTAACCTTTATCTACTTTTACCCTACTTACAGCTCTTTCACTATCATCACTGGTCATCGGCTTTTATATTTTAAACATCACTTTAGCTCTAATTATAATAAACAAGGACATAAAACCGACGCGTGGCATGCTGTATCCGCGCGAGTCCGAGACGCGGGAGGTACGTGCCCTGGACGGTATCTGGAACTTTGTGTGCTCAGACGAGACGAACCCCACACAGGGTATACGTGATGGCTGGTTTAAAGATGACTTAAGCAAGAGCAGGCCAACCATTCCTATGCCAGTGCCCGCTTCGTACAACGATATCACGACAGATCAGGCGTTGCGTGATCACGTGGGCACAGTTTGGTATGATCGGAAGTTCTTTGTGCCGCGCTCCTGGGCGCAGGACCAGCGAGTATGGCTACGCTTCGGCAGTGTGCACTATGAGGCCTTTGTGGTAAGTAGCCAATAAAAATATATACCAAACAATTTAATGATTAATTTTTGACTGTTTGTTTGCAGTGGATTAACGGTCAGTTGGCAGTAAAGCACGAGATGGGACATTTGCCTTTTGAGACAGAGGTTACCCATTTGCTTAAATACGGAGAAGAAAATCGCATTACGGTAATGTGCGACAATGCGTTAATACAGACGACAGTGCCGCAGGGAAAAATCTCCGAGGTGGCTAACGATGGTGGCGTTACCATCATTCAAAGCTACACATTTGACTTCTTTAATTATGCGGGTATCCATCGTTCCGTGCATCTGTACACTACACCCAAAACGTTCATCGAGGAGGTGGAGATCAAGTCAGAGCTGTCCAAAAACAATAGCGGTGAGACTCCGATTGAACCCAGGGTGAAAATGCACTTACAGTAGCTATCTTTCAGTAGGCCTTCTGGAATACAGCATTGCCGTGAATGGGACAGCTGCTAACGAAGCGGACAATAACCTATATGCACGACTGCAGCTCTATAGCCGGGAGGGTGAGGTGGTAGCCAATGTCAGCTCAAACAGCAAGCTATTGGGCTCAATGCAAGTTGATAAAGTCAAGCCCTGGTGGCCGTATTTAATGCATCCTGATCCGGGATATCTTTACGAGCTGGAGATCAAATTGTACGCAGCCAAGGAACAGTTACTGGATGTCTACCGTTTAAGTGTGGGCTTTCGAACACTAAGCTGGACCAATACCACATTCCTTATTAACGGCAAGCAGATTTATTTCCGCGGTTTCGGACGCCACGAGGACTCTGATGTGCGTGGAAAGGGTCTGGACAATGCTTTGATGACCCGTGATTTTAATCTGCTAAAGTGGATTGGCGCCAATGCTTATCGTACATCGCATTACCCCTACTCTGAAGAGTCGATGCAGTTTGCCGATCAACATGGCATAATGATTATCGACGAATGTCCCAGTGTGGATACAGAGTGAGTTTTTCGGCGGGGATTATAATACAATAAAAAGCTTTCTAACGTTTCTACTTTACAGAAACTACAATCAGGCGCTGCTGAACAAACACAAATCCTCTCTGGAGCAGCTAGTACACCGTGATCGCAATCACCCTAGCGTGGTTATGTGGTCGATTGCCAATGAGCCGCGCACAAGCCAGTTGAACGCTGACACCTATTTCCAGTTAGTGAGCAAAATATTAATTTTAAGTGATTAATTTCCAGTGAGCATCTTTTCCCAGATTTGTGGCCAACTACACACGTTCCTTGGACAGTACAAGGCCAATTACAGCCGCTATCGCAGTGCCATCGACGGATGACAAAGCGGTAAGCAGCTTATCAAATGAATCGCCTGCTGAGCCATATTTATACTCGTTTGTGCAATGTCCGTCTTGTTGTCCATCCGTTATTATTATTACTGAGAATTGCCTTGTCGGTAACACCCGACTGCTTCATTTTACTTGCTATAATAGGGGCGCTACTTGGACATTATCAGCTTTAATCGCTACAACGCCTGGTATAGCAATACTGGTCGCTTGGATATGGTCACGCAGCGGGTGATCAATGAAGCAACCGCCTGGCATAATAAGTATAACAAGCCAGTTTTGATGTCAGAGTATGGCGCCGACACACTGGAGGGCCTGCATCTGGTAAGCGAAAATAAGACAGTTATCAAATAGCACGTAACCTAGTATCCGTTCCTTGTTACAGCAACCGGCTTTTGTATGGTCCGAAGAGTTCCAGACGGACGTTTTCTCGCGGCACTTTAAGGCCTTCGACACTCTGCGGCGCAAAAAGTGGTTTATTGGCGAGTTCGTGTGGAACTTTGCTGACTTCAAGACGGCTCAATGTGAGTATTTTGAGAGCACTGTCATTATCAACATATTAAAATATTTGTCCATTTGTCTGACTTGTCCACTAGCCTACACGCGAGTCGGCGGGAATAAGAAGGGCGTCTTTACGCGTGCGCGCCAGCCTAAGGCGGCGGCTCACCTCCTACGTCAGAGGTATTTTGCCCTAGGTCGTGAATTGGATCAGTGCAGCTTGCCAAGTAACCTGTTCACCTACATTGCTGATATAGGTTCCAATATCCAGCATGATTCCAGTGATTTATGAAGTAATTAGATTAATCATGATCACCGACTCTAAAACACTTAAAATGACAATAGCAATATAGTACAATTCTTATTTATGTACATAAGTCCATGCGAAAGTAATGTATTGTAGATATTTATACTGTTTTTATAATCAATGTTAAACCGGAACTGACCAGAAATGTATTTCGGGGAATCGTCTTCTACACTCTAAGATTTTATTAAATAAAAAGGTTTTGTTTGCTTTTGACACAGATTAATTTACTCAGCCGCTTCGCTTGACCCCCACTTTAGAAACTAAATTCTTGAAGTTTATCAAAATTATAGAACATAAGAAAACGGGGAGAGTTGGTTAATTTCATCTGTACTACCAAACTACGTTCATACAGGCAAACCTAAAGGGCTAATTCGACAGGATTAAGGATGCTGACCAAGAATGTGCCTACGAAAAAAATAGAGAAATTGGTTACGGGTGTTTATTTATTTATGTACAAAGTATACAAAGGTAAAGAGTTTGTAGATAAGCTATAAATGTGTAAATATAATTATTAAATACTAAAATCCTAACGGAATTATAAACATTGCTAATAACATGTCCAACACGATGGGAGTATTTTATTTGATCCTACATGTAGATAGGAAGACGTTAGTAGTAAAAATACATTAATAAATGCAAATCTACTTTAAATTATAAACAATATTTTCAGGAAAAGTGAAAGAACAATCTTAAATGGAAATGGAAGAGAAAGGAATTGTTCAAAGCGTAGTCGGTTGTGGAGAACAGCGGGTAATACTTTATAGTAGGTCTAAAGGGCACAGAGAGGTTCCTTATGTAGGAAGACAAAACCAATGTTGGAGAGACACTCTTAAAAAGAGCTCTCTTGCACATTAACCGTTGCGTAGTTAAATTCGATAAATACTAGCCGAAAGCAACTATGCAAACATTATCGAACAGCTGTTTATTTTTCTGTTTATGATTATTACACATCGAATGTATCGAATTTGCTATTGATATAGCAAAAGCAGAGAACAGCGATTTAAATTGCCGAAATAAATACATAAAGTTTATATATGTCTGGATATAATTCCTCCTTTTAACGTAATGCAAATTCATTTCTTTTGCAATACAGTCATTGCCACCTAGTTAAGAGTTTGTTATCGCGGGTAACGTTAGTCATTAACGCACATACACATATTTATAATCGCTGTGAAATGCGGCAATGCGGACGATAGAAACTCAAGTATTAATAAACACACATACGTATAATGTTGTGCTTATTAATGATTTAAACAATAATGCGAACATTAACATGCCTTTGGATATCTTTACTCAGCGTTTGCGTCTTGGGTGCAGATGCAGGCCCCAAAGACCACAAAGATGAAATTACGAATCTGCAACTTGAGGTTGAGGATGAGAAACATCAAGAGCAGCAGCTGCGTGGTAAGGACAATATCTACTCATATGCAAACGTAAAGCCACCGAAGACCACAGTGGGTCTGCTTTATCCGCGGGAGTCTGAGACGCGCGAGGTGCGGTGTCTGGATGGTATATGGAGCCTGCTCCAAAGCAACGCCAGCGATCCGCTTCAGGGCATACGCGAAAAGTGGTACAACCAAACTCTCAGAGCGACTGAACATGAAATAATTTCAATACCTGTACCGGGCTCTTACAACGACGTGACCGTAGATCAGCGACTGCGCGACCATGTGGGCACAGTATGGTATGAACGGCACTTCTTTTTACCTAACCGATGGCGTAAGGATCGCATGCGCACCTGGCTACGCTTCGGTAGCGTTCACTATCAAGCTGTCGTTTGGATCAATGGTCAGCCTGCACTGAACCATAGTTTTGGTCATTTACCCTTCGAAGCTGAGATTGGACGCCTTGTCAATTACGGCAGTGAGAACCGCATCACAATTATGGTAGACAACCGGCTCAACAATCATACCATTCCTCAGGGCCAAGTGCTTAAGCAGGCGAGTGACGATGGAACCGCCTACATTCAGTCATACACATTCGATTTTTTCAACTACGCTGGGATTCACCGCTCTGTACATCTTTACACAACGCCACCAATTTATATAAGCGACGTGGAGTTAAAAACTCAGGTCACCAGCAAGCAAATGGGTCGCATTGATTATCGCTTGTGGTTCGGTAACGAGATAGCCCTTAATATGAAGACCAATTCTTTGCTGGTACGATTGCGGGACAGAACTGGCAATGTAGTGGCTCATCAACAGAACCGGGGGCTTTACAATGGTACCCTGCTGGTACCAAATGTAAATCCTTGGTGGCCCTATTTGATGAACCCGGTACCCGGCTACATGTATTCGCTGGAATTTCAGTTGATCGCTGCAGACGGAAACGAGCCAGAGTTGTTGGACGTCTATCGACTGCCCGTTGGTATACGCACTCTCAGCTGGAACAGTGACGGCTTATACCTCAACAATAGGCCGCTGTATTTGCGTGGTTTTGGCAAGCATGAGGATTCGGATGTAAGTTGTATGCAATAATATTTCTGTGCTTATTCTATATATGCTTATTTCAGATTCGTGGTAAAGGTCTGGACAATGCGGTGATGACGCGAGACTTTAGTCTGCTAAAGTGGGTTGGGGCTAATGCCTACCGCACCTCACACTATCCCTACTCAGAGGAATCAATGCAATTTGCTGACGAGCATGGAATCATGATCATCGATGAGTGCGCCAGTGTGAACACAGATTTGTTTGAGCCACAGCTGTTGCTTAATCACATGTCCTACTTAGAGCAGCTTATACATCGCGATCGCAATCACGCCTCTGTGATTGCCTGGTCCATAGCCAACGAACCGCGCACGAAGAAGAAGGCGGCCGAGGCCTATTTCAGGTAAAGTATCGAGTATTCAATTAATAAGAGGTATTAAATGATTTGTTTCGCCAGCGCATTGACCAACTTTACACGGAGCATTGCTCAGGGACGCCCACTAACGGCTGCTAGCAATGTAGACTTGCCATCTGAGTGCAAGATGTCACAATTTTTGGACATCATCGGATTTAATCGTTACAATTCCTGGTATCACAATGCTGGACGCACCGACATGATTGTGCATCCAATGTACAACGAGGCTAAAAATTGGCGAAATCAATATCAGAAGCCTGTCATTGTTTTTGAGTATGGCGGTGATACCATGGAAGGATATCACACAGTAAGATCAGAGAAACATTTAATTAGGTCGTCCCTTAACTTCTTTTTACACAGTTGCCCGCCTTTATCTGGTCGGAGGAATATCAGATAGCGTTATTTTCCAAGCATTTTCAGGCATTTGACAAGTTGCGTAACCTCAAATGGTTTATTGGCGAATTTGTTTGGAATTTTGCCGACTTCAAGACAGAGCAGGGTGAGTTACATAGTCTCTATGAAATCTAATACCTAATCTAACAAATGATTTGTAGCCTTCACGCGGGTAGGTGGTAATAAAAAAGGAGTCTTTACACGGAATCGACAGCCTAAAGCTGCAGCACATCTTCTACGACAGCGTTACCATGCACTCGCTATGAAATTGGATAACGCCAGCTTGCCGATTAATGTCTTTAATTACATTATCGACTGGAATTAATGTCAACCTTATTTTAAATAGCACGTATCATTCCTATACGTATACCAGTTTAATTTTAAAATTCCTATACAATAGTTATTCATTCCGTAAACAAATATGGTAATAACCCTTCACTCTATCTTTTTATAAACCAATTGTTCCATACAAACATAATTAATTAAAGCCAAAAAATAAATATTTGTTATTGTATGAAAAGAACATTCTCTGAAATGTAGCTCAAAAGAGTTTTATGTAAATACTTCCTCTAGCAAGAAAAAAGTTGAGTAAATACTGATAAACCTATTCGGCGAGGCCAGTGCGAATTTAAAGAGCTGCAATAAGATGTCGTTGCTGAAAGTGCCGCTGATTGCGTCGGTCGGAGGGGGAAGCACATCTCTGATAAACTGAAAAGCATTTCTTTAAAATAAAAGCACAGTAGCTGCTAAAGCCACAATCAGTATTACAGTGAACTGCTGCCAAGATGCAAAACAATATAGTGCTGGTTGCATTGCTGATCTTCCTAGGACCCTACGGTACTTCCTCTGCGACAAATGTCACGGACTATATGGAGGACTTCATAGTACAGAACCAGAGGCAATACGACGCCAAGGTGAAGAAATTCGACGATGAACTGACCGTATTTAGGGAAATCTTTACTAGAGAGCTACGAGCTATTAGTGTATTAGCCGATCAGCTGGAGATCAAGCTGGATGAGGCCAAAGCACGTCTAAATCCAATTCAGTTGATTAACTCTTGGCACAAGCAATGCGTGCAGAACTACAGCGCCAATATTCCATTGATTGCCACCGTTCGAGCTGCCCTCACCAGTTGTTCGACAACGGCCCAAAACAATGTCAACAGCATTCTGACAAATTCACAGAACACCTTGAACAGCCTGAGGGGTTACTACAATAGCAACTTAAAGACATTATTGTCCGACTGTGCGAAGCGAAACCCCGTTTCGCAATCGAACTACACAATCTGCATTATGAATGCGGTAAGTTAAAGGATTTCAATGGGGTAGGGTAATCAAACAAAACACAAATTTCATTGACGTATATTTTCCTGTCATTTATCTTTTCGTTTAGATTACTACGGCCAATACTTACACTGTAAACAACCAGAAGAACTTTAACACTTACATGCAACAAGCAAAGTGCGCCGCCGATACACGCATCACCCAAGCCTGGGAGTGCTCCTTTACCACGGTCTATAGTACCAGTTCATCTCTTGGAGCATCCGTGCGCCTCATTGACGATTGTATTGCCAATCAACTGGCCTGTGCCTCTGTATCCTGCACGACTAGTTGCAAAAATCACATGGTCATAAATTTAAATGAGCGCGATTTTCTTAACACCACTATAAAGAACCCCTTCCTGGGATTGGATAGTAAGCTCGGTTGTTTGGAGATGAAGTTCAAGCAGTAAATTATAAATACCGCAAGCTCTATCGATTAAAAAATATTTTACAACAATTGTGTCAATCAAATGTATTATCAGATTAATGCCAACAGGCCATGGACAATAACACACATTTTTTATTTAAATTGGTTGAAAACAAGTCCATATGGACAATGCAATTATAAGCAAAAATTGTGTTTGAGATTTAAATGGCTAATTGACCTCGACACTAGAGAACGGCAAACAAAACAAAATGTTGTTTATGTTTATATTACACTAAAGAAAGCGAAATAAAATTCTGTTGAACAACAAAAAAGTAATTAAATATAAGAACAGGCGCACAGGTTGACAAACACGTTGTGCCTGGGCAAGGAATTCTACCTGTATTTATTTTGGTTCTGTTCTCAACAGAACAAAGCAAACGGGTCTTGTCTTTGGTTCAACCCTCCTTGAGGACCACATGTTCAACCGTAAATGTCTTGATGGTTACTAGGGCAACAGCAGTTTTAGAAAAAGTCTCATTACTCAATGGAGAAGCAGGCCATCTTACCTGAAAACAACCACCTTATCGGGTTTCTTAAAACTAAAATCGACTATGTAACGTCTTGGCTGCTATCAGGCAACCAGCAATAAAAGTTCGAGTACCAAGAAAAGTCTTAAGAAGGAATCCTCACCAGACACAGAAGGGTTGAAAGTGTCGCAGTGGGTAAGCGGCGAACAGCGGCAAACGAAGCGTGGAAGCCGTACAAAGTTACGGTAGCTGAAGAATTTTAATCTTGATTATTAAGAAGGCGTTCTGCAACGAAATTGAGAAATCATGGAATTTAGAAACCTATTTTCCAAGGGATCCTGTAATTAATTTGATAGAAATAAGATGATAGCATACACAAAAGGTTAATGTGGGTACTCTCATAGAATAACTCTAAATCTAATCAGGGGAGCAGAAAGCATTGTAGAGCAAGATTCCCACGATGAATCACTTAAAAAGAAAGATCCTCGACTTTTTTATGTTTGCAGGGTTGGAATTTCTCTCGAGTTCGGCTATGACAATGTCGATTGTTGCACTTATTCCCAGCTGCCCCACAAGAACCAAAATCGTTTTGTAAGCGTGAGAATTTTTCACGGCCTGTGACAAATAATTGCCAGGTGAGCAGAAATGGTCTGAAGGCTGACGGTACTTTCTGGGATGCAGGCAATATACACAGCTGACGAAGAAGATGAAATTGCAGATAGTGCGAACAGGAAACTAACACAAGAAAGAAACCTCTCCCTACACATTCAATTTAGTGCATGCATAATTAGGCATTCACACGCACTAAAAGCATTTGCCATATCGTTTCAGTTCCCATATCTTAGCAATTATATACATATATAATAGCTGTGTAGCAGGCATTGTAAGAGCCAAAGCAGCATCATCAGACACTGCCCAGCTCTTCGTAAGCCCGTTAGACTGACAGCCAATTTGTGATCATCAGTGAGAAGTTTATATATTGTGTGTTTGAGACACATGCAGTGATTAATATCTATACGAGAGTGAAAGGGAGAATGTTCCGGATCAGGGTTTCAAGAAACTGTTGTTGTTGTGGGACGAGCAATGTGTTAAATGAACCCTGATGTTTGTCACGATAATTTCATGTTTTCGAATAGGCGCACAGAAGTTTGCGGCCAGTTCCAAACGAGAAACCACCACCATCGGCGTCTAGACCAACCATCCAGACACAATTGACGGTGCATGTGCGGCATATGTATTGAATTACATCCAAGCCGATATATGAAGAAAACGGTCTTCCTTTGCCCACTTTTCACATTAAGAAGTGCTCAAGCCCGAAAAAAAGAGTTTAAAAGTGTAGCAAAGTAACAGGCGAGCAACAAAATAACTAGGTGTTCCTGAAAAACATTTAATAATAGCCATAGACACCTGGATCCACACCTGCAGTTCAACGCTGCTGACCTGTTCGAAATCAATTAGGAAAGTAAACAAAAAGATCATCAATCTACGGCTTCCCCTTAGTCCGTAAGGCTGTGGCAATTATGCCGAACAATGGGCCAGGGGAATGCTCTAAAATTCAATTCTGTTTTTGAATTGAAATCAAGAAAAGAAAACAGGTTTCCAGAGTTCGGTTTTAAAAATACGCGTTGGTCGAGATCAATATGTACGAGAAAATAGACAAGCAAACAAAATACATAAATAATGAAAATGAAAATCAATGAAGCATGACCAAATGGACGGAAACAACAGGCTGACAGCAATGCTCAAAAGTAATAGAGTTCCAATCTCAGGCCATTTGAGTGGTATACAAAAATTGTATTTTTCGTGCTACTTTTAGCCTAATCCAGGCAATCGGATTAGGTGGGTCTTCGACGAAAAATAACGTATTCCATTCATAATCTTTCTGTGTATTGCTGCTTGAATATCCATCAACACAATCTGTTATTTATGACTATTCCCATTCCATTGTCCATCACGCACCTCTTAACTCGAAAGTGTCGCATTTTACCAGGCAATCAGCGAGTACAAATGTATTTTTGTTTGGGTATTTGAAATAACCAGTCTATCGGTTATTTTAAATTATGGTTGCCTGCTAAGAATGTGCAAGCAAAAACAAACAAAAACAACATTAGTTTTCAGTTTTCCACGCTAGGAACCCTGAAATTTATGCATGTGGGTATATAACGTAGATACATATGTAAGTATATAGAGAAACTCGAAGGAAACTCTTGAACAAAACTGTACATTTTCCACAATTTTATTTAAAAAAAAAGAAGAAAAGAAAGACTTATATATGCTTATATACACATATGTATACATGTATCTCTACATTATATACATGCCGAAATTTTCATAGATAATGAACACAACTGCGCGTTTTGAATCTTCGAAGGTCCCTTTCTTAAGAATATGCTTGCCTAGGCACTTGTTACACTTGGTTACACATGAGCAACAATGATTTGTGATGCTGCAGCTGCAGCTGCAGCCGGGCAACAACAGATCTTCTCACTTTGATACTGAAATAGCTGGTACCTGTCGTTCTTTATGTGCGCCTGCTTTAACTGAAGTTCCTGGCTCCAAATTTTTGAACCGATCAAGCAGTGGGAGTGGGAGCCATTCGATCTATTTTGTTGGCGATAATGTTTTGGATTTGCATTTAAAATCATTGCTTGGTAATGGTGTTATTGCACGAACATTTAATGAAGGTGTCCAATTAATTTTGTTTTCAGAAATTAGTGTGTATGACTGAGGCAAAACTGACTGCAACCAATCCCAAAATATTTCTAGATAGCTGACACATTACCGACAGTTTAGTTACCGCATTAAACATGGGATTAAAGCGATATCTATATACATACAGACAATGTATATTGTGTCCAGTGAACTCTTTTATAGTCCATACATTTCTAAAAAACAGCATTTTGGCCGACGTCTCTCAACAGCCAGGTGTAGCCGTGATCGTCTAGTGGTTAGGACCCCACGTTGTGGCCGTGGTAACCCAGGTTCGAATCCTGGTCACGGCAATGCATACTATGCATTGTCACGGAATCTGGTTTATTTTTTACTTTTACAAAAACAAGTTATTTTTTACTAACAATTGTCAATTGTATAAAACAAACGACATTTAAATAAGCTGTACGCGCTACCTACTAAATGTTACTGTGATAAATTTATATTAATAGTACAGCAAAGTAAAATTGTAGTACAATCGACAGTACGGCTTTAACGTATATTTAGTTGATTTCCACTAAAATATCAATAAAACCACTGTGTTAAACGCCATCTATTGTCAGTTTCAAATATTTTAAGTATACGTTAAAATTAAACAATGTTTACGAGCGCCATCTATCTTTCAATTTCCGATTTAACTTTTTCACAAATGTGTAATGTGACGTTGCTTCTAACAATGGCTTTTGGCCGACGTGGAAACATAACCGGTACAGCCGTGATCGTCTAGTGGTTAGGACCCCACGTTGTGGCCGTGGTAACCCAGGTTCGAATCCTGGTCACGGCAATGCTTCGATGCATTGTCACGGAATCCGGTAATTCTTATATTTTAATTATACCAAAGCTTATTAAAATATATTTTTAATTGTTTATTGATTAAAAAATTTGACTATACTGACTAAATAAAGATAGAAACAAATACAAATATAAAGCGATCAATATTTTGCTAAATGTCATTGGAACTTTTCTTAAAATTTTTTTCAACAATTTTTGGTAAAACAAACTGATTTTATGCAACAGATTTTTACAGTGAGACTGTTTGGATTTGGATTCTTTCTACCCAGCAAGCGTCAATATCATTTATTACTTCCTAAATCTTGTGTTGTGGAATTCAAAATTTGGAGAAAAAAACGATGGAGTGCTTTTGTTTTGTTGTTGGAACGCTGATTAATAAGTGCCCGACATAGCCGTGATCGTCTAGTGGTTAGGACCCCACGTTGTGGCCGTGGTAACCCAGGTTCGAATCCTGGTCACGGCAATGCTGAAAATTGCATTGTCACCGGAGTTGGGTTGTTTTTATTATTTGATTAATAATAGAATTTACTTTTTTAACGAATATTCATAAAAATTCGGCGATTTGAAACAAAATTTTAAAAAAATCGTTCATTATGCATTATTTTTAGTATATTTTATATTTCGTTATTTACAATTGCCATTTTGTTTAGCATACATACATACGATATATTCATATAAATAGCTTTCTAATTATTGTAATTGAAACTATTATCCGTAATTTAAACAGTGGCATAAAGCTTTATCATTTGCAAATACTCCTCGATACTCATTACTCTTACAACGTACTCGTCATAATTAAAAAACAAATACACGCACCAGCGGAATGTGTTCTATATAACTGCATGTTTTCTTTTAAAATTATACAGACAATAAAACGCCTAAAATTACTAAAAACAAATACGGGGTTTCTCATTATTCCAGTAAAACAAAAGCTGACAATGCTATTTTCATGTGGGCTGCTTACTGTTGCCCATAGAGTAGTTCAGAGCCAGGGGGTATGGTGCTAGGATCGACATTGACATTAAAGAAGTTGGCGGGCGTGGTAACAGCCGGAAAGAGTACCTCAGCCGATTGTTGCTGTGTTTGTTGATCCTGCGGAGCCTGCTGTAAAGTTATATTATAGGGGTTCTGCACATATTCCTGATATATGTCAGCAGCATTGCCTGTCGGTGCAGCTGGCGTCTCGTAGACGGGCACAAAACTGTGCACAATAGAAGCGTTCGGCATCTTGGACAGCGATGGATATGCATTGCAGGTCAGCAAATGGCTAAGTGGCACATCACTTGATGTCGGCGGATGTGCCTGTTGCGTCTGATACTGTTGATACTGGAACTGCTGATACAAAACTTGCTGGTGCTCAACTGAATTTGGCGGCGTAGCTGGCAGCTCAATTGAATAGCTATTGCTGCTCACGATGGGTGTGGAAGTTGACGCTTCCGTTTGCCTAACACTGTGAAGGGGTGTCGTGTACGTATTCGTATGGGCAACAGCCGCTACAGCTGCCTCATTGATTAAATCGGGCAGCAGTGTGTTATTGTTGACGGGAGCCTGCAGCTCTGTGGACTGTTGTGGAGGCATCAGTATAGGCTAAGGAGTACACAAAGCTCAATTAATTTAGTAAGATACAATTAAAAACCAAAATGAGCTTACCTGAGCGAATGTAAAACTTGGTGCTTGTTGCAGTGCATCCGTCATGGGCGGCTGAAGAATGATGCTGCGTCGAGGCGATTCTACAGGTGAAACCAAAGAGGAAGTTGCAACCACACTAGGCATAGGATCAGCAGTATCAGGAACATTGCTGACACTTAGCTCTGTGTGCTGCTTTGCTGAACTGGGCAGAATAGCCACAGACGGCATCTGTTGAGCGGTTGCAGTGTTTGTCAATGTTTGAGCTCGCTTGCCTGCAAAACGAGCAGTTAGAGATATGTATTAATTGACAACAAAATAAATGAAAAAGTAATTTAAGAGCACAAAATAAACAATATATCATTTCATTTTCTTGGCCAAACCCTTGAACAACTTAAACTTAAAACGCAAACGGAGCCAGTGTTTCTTCTGCCGCTTAACCTGAACTGGAGTATTGATAAAGCCGACACTTTTAGATGTGCCCGTCGAGAAAGCTGCCAACTCGTAACTGCGTGCTGGCAAAGGCAAGGGCAATGTCATGGAATGTTCATAAATGATTTTTGTTATGTCCAGCGAAATGGCTGTTGAGACCAAATCTGCAGGCGGACAGGTACCGGAAATTAAAACAGGGTCCCCCTTAAGGCTAGGCTTAACATAAGGCTAAACATCCGACGCACCTTCATCATGAAACAGCTCCGTCTTGAGGTTGGGCAAGAACTCGCCAATGCGTCGCCACGTTAGTTCCCACAAAGCCTGCTGGAGAGTCCCGTCCTGATTATGAAACACACGCACAGAGTGCATCACAAGCAGCATGTTCTTGAGTATCTCTTGCATCTGTTCTGAGAGCGTGTCCGAGCCCACCTTCATGAATCGCTCAATGTAGTCGAGAATGCTGAGCCACAGTTCGTTGAAAGTGGCTCCTAGTTCTATGAGCGTCGTCAAGTGCTGCAAAAACATTTTTGACATTATGGTGGCCGTGCGTATACGTGACTCCTCCAAGAGAGAGGCTTCAAGTTGACTGGCGGAAGCACTCTCCGGCAACAGCTCGTTCAGCAGCGGGAAGAGGACATGCTGGAAACAAGAGCACCACTCAGTTCCCGACAGGGTCTGCAGATCATGAACTAGCAACGCACGTTGCTGGAGGCAGGATATAGCGTGCGTGCGCACCTCCCGCCGTCGGTCCATGGCCAACCTTGCGATACCTTGCAGCAGAGGACACCAACCTGGCGCCCACAGCGCCGCCGATTGGGGCACAGTACAGCCCTCCTCAGCCCACCAGCGAAAGATCTGAGCCGTGCGTGTGTACAATGTATACATGAGGTCGAGCAACTGAATTGACAACTGCTCGTAACGCTGAGCTAACTCTTCCTGTTCTGCGGCGCTTTGTGGGTGATTTTCGCTAACATCGCCTATCATCGAAGTTAAGTTTCCGGTCGACGTCGACTTGACAACACCTATCTCACGTGAGCTCTCCTGACGCTTTTTAAAGTTACGTTTCTTGACAGCGGCTTCAAATTTTCTACGCTGGTGTATTCCACCATCTCGGCAAGCTTCCACAAAGATGCGAATGCAGCGTACGCAGGCCTCAAAGTTGTATGGTGTAATATGCGCCACACTGCGCACTATGAAAGCAAGAGAGTCCCAGCACTTAAAAAGCGCAAAAGGTGCATGATCTAGCAGTTGGCAGTTAAACACCAGTGAGCTTGCAGAGGGCACGGCAGCGCTTGGTGGTGATTGGGGTCTAAAAGAGAATAAATATAAACAATAATCAGCGAGAGCAAATCCCCTTATCTCCTATTGACAAAACAAATCATAATTATTTTAAATAAAATTACGATATTTTTTGCGTAGCACTCTTACTTCAATTATAAGAACCATACATACCTAGATGCTGTTGTTAACTCGCTATCCTTGCTAACCAGTATCCAGTTCTCAGCACTGGGACTAGAATTAGGGGGTGCTGCACTCGTCGACTTGCCCAATTCCGAGTCAGACGTGTATCCACGTTCAAGCGACGCAGCTGTATCCTCCTCGCCATCCAATGTTACGCGGTTATTGGACGGAGCCGTAAGCTGCAGTTCAGCCTCAAAGTTAGGCGGAGCAGCGCCAGCGCCAACACACTCCAACAAATTAAAAATGATCTGCCAGTCTTGCTCCGAATGAATATTTTGAGCAGAGGTTTTTAGTAGCTCGTAGATACCAATGGAAACTTGCTTTGAGATACGTAAAAGCAGAGCCGGCTTCAGTGCCAACAGCTTTTTGAGCGACTGCAGCACCACTGGACACAGCTCCTCGTTACGCATTAAATATATGGCTAGCTTCAGGATAGCCACAATGCAACGATTAAGCAGATAATCATAGCCATTCTGAGCACTGCCATTGAGGAGATGAAACATTTGATCGCGTACTGCTGGCCATAACGGAATCATTCGATCCCGATTATGGACCACAATCTTTACAAGAAACTCCATCCAAAATACGGTTATGTCTTCCGCATAGACTTGCCCGGTAGACTTTGGTGCTTCTGGCGCCTTTAGTAAAGACAATACGCATCTAAGGAGCTCCTGTAATGATTCCAGCTGGACAAACTTTGACTCCTGCAACATTTGATCCAGTTGACATTCTTTAATGCACTTCCGTCCAAGTTTAATAAAGTCTTGCTCCTCGTACGTGGGTTCGCGCTGGCCTTCAGAGCTGATGAACGAATAAAGGCTAGAGAACAGACCTGATTCTTGCTTCTCGCGGGGCTTCTCCAATATCAGCATTGTCTTGCCGTTGGGCTCACAAAAATCTTCTACCTCAATAAGTGCTTTGGGTAGAAGTTTTAGACGGAACAGCTGAAGAAACAGATCCAAAATGTGCTTCCAGCTGTCGCGCAAACTATCCCCGTATCCGTGCACTAAAAGAAAGACGGTTCGCATAGCCGCTTGCGCCTTAGCGTTTAGACCAAAATTTACCGCCAGTTGAATCTCATTGTTGGATGGCACAGGCTCGTGCTGCTCTACGCTGCTCAACAACGTGGTAAACTTGCACAAGGTCAGTATAAGCGCATCAAAGTCAGCATGAAGATTGTAATGTGCCGATATAGCTGCCGATTTACTAAATCCTGCAATTGATATTGTTTTTTTTATTATTTTATTTTGGTGTGTCGATAATGTTACAGCTGAGAAATTCTTACCGGCTAGTGTGCGCTGATAGCCCGATTCGGTGCTCTTATCAAACATGAAGCTCAAGGCACTCAACGAAGCGCCCCACACAATATTAAAGATTTGTACATCGTAGGCGGCATCGTTTACATAGTGAAAGTGACCGTCGTGAGTACCGCCACGACGCAGCAACATCTTCCATAAATAGTTTTCGCGTACGAGACCGGTTTGCTCGGCGGGCATTACAATCTCTTCGTTTCTGTAGTAATAGATTATATATAGACGGGTATTTAATTTAGAAGTCAAACTCAAACTCACTTAATGGCATTAAAAATTTGCGCTAGCATTTCCTGATCAAAGTCCTGACCACCATTTAAGCCTCGTAAATTCTTTGTGAAATCCTCCAATGTCATGGGCACATTAAGACGCTTTGCATTCGAATTGTGCTGATCCATGTTCAGCATAATGATAGCATAGGCCAAACGAAAGGCGGCGTCTGTGTTAGCAAACGGCTCTTTGTTTTGAGTCTGTCAACAAAGTCGCAGTTGATAAATGTTTTTAAATGACGAACTAAGAAAATTTTCTATAGTTAGAAAAAATGTATACTCACATGCCAATGATCTGAAAAGTGCTCTAAAACAAGGAAGATTAGCGGTGCTTCACCAGGTAAGCGGAACGTCTCAAGGTAGAGGCGTAAAGCCTGATCAACACGTAGCCCAGTAAAGTCAAACGAGTCGACAAAATTGATAAGAATCTTCGAGTCCACGTTCTTCTTTTTTGAGATGTATTCACCAATCATTTTCTTGTCGAGACCTGGATTCTCGCGCAGGAATAGTGCCACTTGCATTGGATCTAGCTGTGCGTCGAGAATGCCATGCTCTTGCAGGTACTGAATGCCTTTGTCGGGTCGCTGATTGAACCACTCAGTTCCTTTGGATAGCAGACGCTTCTTCTCCTTAACGCTGGCCAGCTGCTCACTGGTTATTTTACCACCCTCGCCTCCTGATTGTAGTCGTAAACGATTTGAGCTATTGTTGATAAAGCTTGCTATGTTCTCCACATGCTCCTCATCATTGTCAATTACAATACCCTCAAGGCCGCTGTTGTGACGCGAATGACGACTGGCCCCAACACATGTCGAGGGACTTTGTACGAGAGCGTTGTTAACGCTACTGCTATTCTTGGTAACAGCACAATTATGTTCGATGCAATCAATGACACTGATCAAAGTATCCATGGAAATGATATGCGTGCTGTAGACTGCATTAGTGGCTGAGAGCGTGTACTTGCTGAGCAAATTAGTAAGGCTCTCAAACATGTCCGTACAGTACAAATCGCAGTCATAGTTGATGTACAGTTCAGTTACAAAACCGGGAATACGCCACAGTTGTAGCAGATTGTCCAACGCCAGTTCTCTCATCTCGTACGGAGTTTTTGGATTATCACTCGCTATGATTTCGCTCAATTTTTTGAGGTAGGCCTCCAGCTGGAACTTGAGGTGCCCGCGCAGTGATTCAAATAGCAGAAAACAAAGTTGCAAATCAGCGGCAAAGATGCTGAGGCGTTCTGAGCTTAGCAACTGTTAAGGACAAAATCGTTCGTCATTATTTTAATTCATAAATTAATCAATTTAACTCACCGAAATTAGGTTCCTACATAAATCATCCTTGACTAGCTCTAGAAGAGCCTCATATTTTCCGATGTTGTCAGCGGCCACCTCAAAGGCAACGGTAAGCAGACTCAGACCAGTATGCATCATGCTGTCCGAGTTCTGTTTATCTAGTGGATTGCACAGTATGATAAGAAATCGAAACAGTTCCTGAATAAAGGGCAGCCCATATGGTGTCAGGGTAGCTGATAAAGCGGCTGCATCCTGTAAAGACGATTGCTGGGTAAAGCGCACGCCCACAGAGTTGATGTATTCACTGCTGTTGGCATCGCTTAACGTGGTAGTTGGTAGGCCTGGCGTAGACTCCTCTTCCTCATCCACGGGCTCCTCAGATTTCACTATATCCACCTGAATCGATGGCACATCTAGAGAAGCATTGCTGGCGCCGCTCCCAGCATTGCCAATGGTTGTTGTTGTAGGTGTTTGAGTTATCTTTCCCTGCATATCCAGAATGTTACCTGCTGGTGAAGCAGGCGTCGTAGCGAGTATGGGCGCCTTCAAATGCGTGGGCGGTACCAGCGTGCTCTGTGGCGTCTGAGGCGGCTCCTCGGTTGCAGATGTCTTCCGTTGCACAGCTGAAGCTGACTGTGTCTTGCGTTTTTGCTTTTCTGCACCTGCACCAGCTGCTTCGTAAATGGTGAAGCGCTTCTGTAGCACAGTGTCGCTGCAGTCCTCCTTAAACTGTGGCAGGCGCATAAAGAAGAGTAGTACCATATCCTTGAGTGATTGCTCTGCGGAACGGCGTAGCAACTCGCTAAGGCGCGGCTCAAAGCAGATTTTAAAGCAGCTGAGCATTACTTCGCACATTGACTCGTTGCTAACGGCAGCACCCTCCGGACTACGGATCAGAGTGTGTAACACTTCGATGACACGCATAAATGTCACACTATCGGAGGACTGATCTGTGCCCATAAAACGGGCATGCGTCACAGCATCCGCGATCATCTCTACAATTACAGCCAAATTTGGAGTCGTAGGATCTGAATAAAAAAATGTGTTCATGTATTTGGGGAAATCAATATCGGCATCGGCATTAACCGATGATATTTCACTTAAATTGTATTTACGATTCAAAATTATAGAGGCCAAAAACGTCAATTTTATACTTTTCTCTTACCAATCAAGCCATATGACAAGAATTTGTTGACCGAGGCAAGGGCAAGACTAGTTAATGGTCCAGTGGTGTCCGCTGTGCGAATCACCTCAAGAAAGGGCGCCAGAAATACGTTCGGTTCAATCAAACGTAAATCCTCGATGCGGTTCAGAACCTGCTTCAGATCAATGAACAGTTTCAGCAAGGCGTCCTTCTCATCGTCCTGAAATTTTTGTCAATTTGCATATATTTTCTATTCTATTACATATGTTTGAGGCACTTACCACGTAGGCTGTTGCATTCCAACGCGTACCACGTCGCATGGCCGTCATTAATGTGGCCATTTCACCACGCACCACATAAATACCATTGCCTGGCAGTGACATTGTATCCAGATTCAATAATTGCACCTAATTGGCTTCTACCTTTTAAAATTTGGCACGCAACGAACAAATTGTAAAAAACCCGCTGCCGCTCTTCTCGTCTCACATATGTACTATGTTTTACTGCCACTTGGACACAGCACAGGCTCTTATACACGCTGTAGACACATACACGCGCCAAATGTGTATAGAATAGTGAGTTTAATTAGACATTTTATTAATATGAAATTTGTCAATAATTTGTTTTCGACTTAGTTTTTGGTGACGTTTACGACGTGTATGTTCTGTTTTAGTTTATTCAGAAGCAACCCTGCCTTCCTGGTCGACTACCGATATTTACGGTATACGATAATAATCGCGAACATTTATTCTTTGCTTATGTTAGACTGATGAATTCAAACTTTGAAAATTAAGTTTGGTTTTAATTCACTGCGTTCTATTAAATTCCTTTTTTTTTACAAATAATAATGCACTTAGATATCGGATAATAAAATTTTTTACCTTTTTCGCTTATATCAAAACTTTTTAAATGAATTTGAAAATCCCGGGTTTATATTTCGAAATAGCTTTATAATTGAATTGTCAGTCTTACTTTCGCTAGGATAATTTCTGAAATGTTCTATTAGACTAGTTCGATCTATTCTTATTGCTGGACATCGCCGTTATGAACGCATCTGTGTTCATTCAGAAGATGCTTTAAAGGAAAGGCTTTTGCACAGTGAGGACATTTAAAGGGTTGCCCTGTGTGCGTACAAATATGTCGCTTGAGATGGTGACATTGGGCAAAGTCCTTTGGATAGTGCCCATGTGTCCTAAGATGTGATGAGTTTGGGAAAAGTCCTTTGGGCATTGAAGGCGTTTGTATTGGCGATCGCCACTGGTTGGTATCTCTGCCGGCATTCCGATCTGTGTAACAGCTGTGGGGCATAAAACGAGATGAGTTAAATACTGTGATAACAAATTGCGTACTTCAGCTCCTCTGGCTGGGATGTCTGGGTCGTCATCGATAGTGTTCTCATTTCTCTATCCGTGCTCCATCTCGACGAGTCCGAAATCATTGTCCCTAAACTCTAGTCGATCTGCTGATCAACTATTCAGGAGAGCTTCTTTACTTATGTATATTCTCATTGCTAATATTATCTTTATTTTTTTCTCGCTGCATTTCAAAGCGTCGCTTTTCTACGTTTCCTAATTCATAAATCATCGTCTATGGTTGTGGAATTCCCCTAATCATGGGATGTATTAATTATTTGTTTTGTACATTCCATTATAGCCATTTCAGTGCTATCCTTTTGCCGCTTACTTAGAAGCTTACAAAATAACGGTAACTATGCTTGCACAATCACTTTAATTTTCTTTGGTAGGCATCGTACAGTTTGACATCAAAGTTAGTACACACGTTGAGTATGTCATCAAGTCTGTTACTTCCTAGTCTTGGTTAATAAATGTTAATTTTAACAAACGCTTATCGATTATATCGATAATAGTCGAATGCAATGTTCATACCACTGTTAATGCTATTATGTTAAATAACAGAAGTTATTTTCTTCACATTTTTTTATGGCACGCACGCGGTGTCGGTTAGCTAATACGTTTGCTTTTATTGAAATTTGGTTTTATAATGGAATTCATAGTTGTCCAATGCACGCCCGTTAGTTTACCAACCAGAACTTTCGAGTGCTATTTTTCATGGACAAAGAAAAAATTAACAACCTTACCAAAGTGTTGCACTAAAAAGTGGTGCATCATTTTCATTAAATTGTTAAACATTCATTCAGGCTAAAATTAGTAAAGGAATTATACCCATGCGTTCAACAGTAAATTGTCGCTGATATATGTATGTATTAGTAGGCGACAGTTATGCAAAGTAGCGCTAGAACAAAATAACGGCATTTAATAATGCACTGGCCGATTGATTCCACGGCCCTTGCGTTTTGAGGTGCCGGCACATGTTTAAAATAGGGTTATGCACAGACGTAAATGACGTCTACGAATCAAAAACTGTTCACCAAACAGCTAAGAATGTCAAAGAAAAAAAATGAAAAACAGATATTACAAATGTCGTCGAATTGGTGCAGAAAGGATTAATTGCTTAAATTGTTTAAAATTAATTCAAACTTGCAAAATTTAATTTTTTTTTTGTTTTTAATGCAATTTAATTGTCGTTTCTTATAATATTCTCTTTAAAATTGCGCCAGCTACTGTAATTGATAAGGATGTAGTTATATTTAAAATTTAAAAGTATTTTTTTGTTATTGAGAAATTAAATATATTTAATTTTTCTCAGTGCTTAGACTCTTTCTTGAAACACTCCATTTACAAATGCATGTAGGTATTTTTTATTTAAAGTAAGATTACATGCTAAATTAATTAGATTGTTAATAGTTATTCCAATGTCTGCGATGCTCCAAGCAAACGCCTTAGATTCTCATCCTGCGACAGCGCCTTCTTCACGGCCATAAGTAGTTGCGAGTCAATAGCTCGGCTGTGCTGCTGTACCAATGGAAGTCGACTCACTCGTTTGGCCAACTCGGCTAGCTTGGGCTGTTGCTGTAGGAAAGCATCCAGAACCTGGGGTGAGATGTTGGCCATCTGCGCAAGCTGGTGAACATGTGGCGCCACGTGGGTGGCTAATGGCGTCTTTGTTTGCTTAGGCGTGTTAAGGTGTGTCGTTGGGCCTTGTGTGGAGCGATTCGAGTTCTGGTCCTGGGAGTGCGAGCTGGGGATTAAAGCTGGCTTTGCCGTAGGCGTCAGGGATTTAGTCAACACAACTGGACGCAATGGAATGGGATAGTGGTAGGGCAATGGCTGTCGTACAAGTACGGGACGCATAGGAGTTAGAGTTCCTTGCTGAGTTTGCTGCGCAGGAGCCACCAACACATGCTTGTACGGCACGGGTCTAGGCGTTGTACTGCTATCTGACCACAAGCCGTATTGTTTCATAAAATCATTGACATTCTGCATGAGGCCGCCCTCCGGCCAGTCAAGTTTTGGTGGCTGTGTTGACATTGTATCCAGCTTGGGCAGGGGCTCATCGTAGTTAGCTTCTATATCTGCATTGTTGTCATCTTCATTATCTTTCTTTTGAGGTATGTCATTATCCGCGTCCGAATCGTTGGGCTCATAGTCCAACGATTCCAAGTAAGCCTTCATTAACGCTATGCCTTGATCGTTGGCAGTCAATGTGCGTAGGTATTTAATTGTGTCAACGGCGTTGCTAGTTCCCAGCAGCTTGCCAAGCTCACCAATGCTGGGCAGTTGTTCCATGCGTTTCAGACCTAGTTTATTGCGGGCAATGTAGAGCAAATCGCTGGGGTACTCGTCGACCAATGCTGGTTGTGCTAGTTTTGTGGTTGCAGTCGCCATCGGATTACCAGCGGCGGGATTGAATAGTTTGTAGACGGGTATGTTGTAGTAGAGTGCATTTTGCAGCTTCGGATTCAACCCAGGCTTGTCAGTGTCTACAATTACTGCACTATCTTGTCCGTAGAACTTGGGCAACTGCGACGTTCGTCCGCTAATGCACTGCAGCAAAGCCAGCAATATATTTAATTTCAGTGACCGAGCGAACATTCTTTTCAATTCGAGGTTTAATGAACAACTGACAATTTATCACTGATCGCACATTCGAAATAATTTTTTGGTCTATTCTTGTTTGGGCCTTTTTTTTCGTGGAATTTTCGTTTTTCTTTCCACGAATGTTTGAATACGTAGATGAGACAATTTTCTACCTGCCGGGTTATAGAAAATCTGAATTTCCATTGAATTTTCGTAAGCAGTGAGAATCACTACCACTGTGTGTACCTGCATTATTACCAAAATACGTATAATTTCTTAGAAATTTCACTTTTATTTTGCCTGTACTCACAGCTTTTTTTATTCATTTCATAAAATGCATTTTTCATATTAATATAGTAAAAATGTGACAAATTATATTTTATGTACAACTAGTCAAACAAGTATTACATGGACAATTTAAACACATTGCAATTTGAAAATAAACCAAACAGTTTATTATAGTTAAAGCCCATAGAGCACTTATAAACTAAGGAAACGCTGCCACACATTGTAGTGAATTATAATTTCGCTAACTTTAAAGCAAATTCATTTAGGTTTTTACATAGTAAAGTACATGAATTTTGCAGCGTAAGATAAATTTGCAAATAATGCAACTCTGCTATGTAAACGAAGAGCTTTCAGCAAGCACATACAAACGGATTGTAAGTGAACAACATAATATAATTTTTATCAGCATTTGGACACGCCCACTAAAGCTGGGCGTATGCAACGCTCGTGAAGTTTGTAGCCAAGCTTGGTAACCTCCACAACTGTATTAGCCTCAACTGAAGTGTCCTCTTTTTGGAATAGTGCCTCATGAAAGTTGGGATCAAATTTTTGATTGATTGGGTCCAAAGGCTCCAGACCATGCCGCTTAAATACCTGAAGCAGCGACGCACGAGTCATGCATAGTCCTTCGTAAAGATTCTTTAGATCTGCATTATCGTTAAGCTAAGGAAGACATGCATTAGCCTTAGTTAGAGACGGCAAGTCACGCATATGAAATAAACAACATACTTTTTCCTTAGGTACGGCTTGAGTTGCATGGCCTAGTGTATCGGCTACTTCCAGCAGATCCTTGCAAAAGCTTTGAATACCAAAGATTTTGGCATCGCTTATTTGTTTGTTGAGCCGTGTTCGCATATTCTCACTATCAGCCAGCGCACGCTTGTACTTATCCAGGAGTTCACTGTTTTGCTCTTTTGCTGCTGACAGCTCTTGCGTCAGCCGCTCAATTTCCGGCGATGGTGCTTTTTTCTGTTCCCCCGTCGCAGCCTCATCACCTACTTGCTCCTTCTGCTGCTGCTGCTTTTCCGTGCTATATACACGTCGTGATTGTGTTTTCGCATGGCGAAGCAAGCTGAAAGATTTATTACAAAACAATAACGCAATAAAGTCCGTCCAATCGAATTTAATTACGTCACAGAAAGAGACGCATGCGGCACAGAGTGCCGCCACATACCTTAGAGTTTGGACGCTAGCCACGGGCTTAATATTGCCCACACGATTGGCTAGAATTAGCAAAGATATAGATGCTTTCGTTGCCATTGAAGTTATTGTTTCCTTAAAATCTATACTTTACTTTCCTGAGAAAACAAAATTCACAAATAAATTTTGCCGCAGCGCTTACTGATCTATCGAAAGTTGTAATCGATTCACAAAATACCAAATTTCAATTGGTATTTAATGTGCAGAGTTGAGCTTTTTTCTTAGTTTACAAGCGGTAATTTAAATTCAAGGCAAATGATCATTTATCTTCCAAAGCGGCACAAGGCTAGAATGACCAATAAAAAGAAATTTATAATTTCTTGACAAAATATTAAGTGGTTATTGGCTGCTTAATTGTCTAATGTTAAATTTGATTTAAATTTTATTAAATTTTTTGTAAGCATAAATACCATTTAGCTTAAGGCAATTTATTTGCCTTGAATCTTCTATAATTGTTGCACATGCATTTGATACGCCTATGTTTGCCGCCGGGTGAATGCAATTTATTATTTAAGAACATTAATATAAAAAATGTAAATCTTTTATATAGGTTCGCTCAAAACTGTACCAAATTGGTAAGGCTCAAAGCATACATAGCCGCATGCATATGTATGTATGTATTTTCTGAGTTTGTTGTGAAAATGTAAATTTTTTGTATACCCTGCAATGAAACATATGCGAATTAGGGGTATTATATGTTGTTATAATTGATTAGCATCAAGACCCGAGTCGACCTGTCGGCAAACTGTTCATATATGAACTGCATAACAGGCTAATAATCATGTGTGTATGTATGTGGGGTAGGACTATTTGCGTGGTATATTCAAGTCGGGTTCTCTTGATTATGGAGTTTTTGGTTCGTTTGGGCGTTGTACTATTGTTTTGAGTTCGATCTTACAAATTCAAAGTACGAGTATGTGTGCTTACTCAATACAGTATCTTACAATATATGTATGTACATGTGCAAGTACAATGTATCCAAGTCTATATATATCCACGTATGTAAATAAAAGTTGTATTGCATGCGTTGTATATATTTTAGAAGTTGGGGCGTTGAAAACCATTTAGTTGAAATTGAACACTCTAACAGTGCGGTTGAGAAAACATCTAGTTTATTTTACATTTCAAAACAAACCTTTTCTTATTCATCCTGTTAAAATGCGCGACGAGGATATACAATTGGCTCGGCAAATGGCTGCCAACTCCATCTCTGTTGAGGATGAACACGATGATGGCGCCGCAGTTGTTTCGCCTGAAAACTCTCCAAAGCCATTGAGAAAAACTCGCATCTTAGATTTAAGTGAGAGGCGTAAGCAATTTCGGTAAGCAAACAGACAAATCATTTGAAAGAAAAAAAAATATTTAAAATATAAAAACATATTTTGTGCTGTCCTGCATACTAAATTGTGAAAAATTTCTATCACTATTTAACTGGGGTTTATTCTTTTATTTTATTTTACACTACCGATTGCAATTTTTCTACCGAAATTGCAAAAAAATTGGAATTTTGAAGGACATTGAATTTTTATGAAATTATATGTTATTGAAATTTGTCAATTAATTTTAACCGAAGAAAGTATGCAACATGTAACGAAAAAAAAAATCATGTTAGGTATTTTGTATTTTTTGGTAAAAATGCTAACATTCCTGTGTATTTTTATCAGTATTTTGTCACTCCAAGTCTTCAGGCACATTTAAGTGTTCAATAAGCCAATTGATTTAAGGTTCGTCGTAGAATTAGGAAAGGCCTGAAACTCTTCGCGTATTTAAAAAATGTCATTATCAGAAACACCCAAAAAGAGTGCATCAACGCCGCGGCAATCACTGACCAGCCAAGAAAACCGAAACAACGGCAGGGTCGATGAAAACGAGGCGTCAAATCGAGTATGCGACAATCTGAGCAGCAGTTGGTGGTGGTAATCTTTATCATATGCATATACGCGCGCATTTATGCAGCTAAGAATTAAATATAACTTTCTTGCATTTCTCGAGCTGCTGTGTGTTTTGATTGATAGTCACTTTTATATATTTTATTGTTTTACAAGGGCTGCCTTATGAACAACAATTAACATGTTAAATAATAACGTCAGGTTTTTAGAAATAACTAAAACCTATTGTTCACAAAACACTGATGCTAAAACGGGCTCTCAAAATTAGACTTTGCATAGTGATAATAATATTCGTCAGTGACTGTTTGACGGCTGTAACAACAGTTAAGATGTCGAACATTTCGTACAGATCTACAGCTGATTAAAGTTGTTGATTTAATTTATGTTTTGTAAAGATTAGACTATAAGTTTTGTCGTCTCGATATGTTTTTGGAATTATTTATTTATAGCAGAGTTACATCAGCTAACTGATGATTTCTATTGGTTTAAACGAATGCCCTCTTTTTTGTAGGCGAACACGCAGCTTAAACGCGCCGTCCCCTTTCCAGCAGTTCGGGCCATGTGGACGCATCATGAAAAACCATGCAATGGTTATGCAAATCCAAGATCCTGCTAGTCAGCGGCTGACTTGGTACAAGCCTCCTCTAACTGTGCTAGTCATCAAGAAAGTGAGCGATGCTTCCGTTCTACCGCCATTTGTGCAGCTGGTTATTTGGTTGCTGCATGAAAAGAATATGGTCGTCTGGGTGGAGTCTGCAGTACTGGACGATCCACTTCTCAACGAGGACACACAATTTCGAGCAATTCGTGATAAGCTAGTGACATTCAAGTAAGTTTTCGAATCATTCTTATACAAGTATATTTTTCTTAATATTTAATTTTCTCTTTTCCCACAGGGATGGTCGGGATGATCTTACGGATCGTATTGACTTCATTGTATGTCTTGGCGGGGATGGCACATTGTTATATGCCTCTCTTCTATTCCAGCAATCTGTGCCCCCAGTCATGGCCTTCCATTTAGGCTCTTTAGGTTTTTTGACACCTTTCCGTTTTGATAATTTTAAAGAACAGCTTACCAGCGTCCTGGAGGGCCATGCGGCGCTTACATTGCGGAGTCGTTTGCGTTGCGTGATGCATCGGAAGACCCACAATGTAGATTTGAATGAGCACGCGTCTCCCGCTACTAATACTATTTTAGTATTGAACGAAGTTGTCATCGACCGTGGTCCATCACCATATTTGAGTAATATTGATCTGTTTTTGGATGGCAAGTACATTACATCGGTGCAAGGCGATGGCTTGATTGTGTCTACGCCTACGGGCAGTACAGCGTATGCGGTTGCCGCTGGTGCCTCCATGATACATCCTTCCGTGCCAGCCATTATGGTGACGCCCATCTGTCCGCACTCCCTGAGTTTTAGACCCATCGTTGTGCCAGCTGGTGTTGAATTAAAAGTAAGTATTCTAAATACTATTTAAAACATGGCCTTATGTTTCTGTTTTATAGATATTCGTTTCACCTGAGAGTCGCAATACGTCGTGGGTAAGTTTTGATGGTCGGAATCGCCAGGAGCTCTTCCACGGCGACAGTCTGAGGGTGACAACCTCAATATATCCGGTGCCCAGTATATGCGCCCAAGATCAAATATCTGACTGGTTTGCCTCACTGGCCGATGGACTGCACTGGAACGTGCGAAAGCGTCAAAAGTGCCTAGATGAGCTGTCAGATTTAACAGCATCAGGATCGGAAGAGATTTTCGATGAGATTGAAGTTGCAAAAGTATATGATGTGTAGTCCGTAAGTCTAAGAGCTCCCCATTGGGGGCATATAAGTAAACCACCTTGTAAGCTTTCGCAGTAGTCAAATCATGCAATTGCTGTATGATGTATGTGTATCGTATTATAATTTAACATTTTGTAATGTTATTTTATAATGTAAGTGTAGCTCGAGTATCTTAAATCCACTGTTGCAAAGGCAATTAAAAAGATATATATATATACTATACCAAGTACCTGATATAAATAACATGTAGTGGCAGTATGCTTATATATATTAATTTATAAGCATATATATATATATATATATATATATATATTTGTATTATAGTGCACATATAATGTTGGTATGCATTGCCACTTGTTGGTTCATGTTGTTTACCTCGGTTTAATCTGTGCTCTCCGCCTTAGCCCAGTTATTGGCAGTTCCGATGGTACACACTTGGGCTTATCATACATCGTTAGAAGGTTATTTGCATAAACATAATTGAAAGTAACTAGGCGCCGTTGCCAGCTTGAAAATGTTGCCCTCAGGCCGTACATGAGAAGCACGACGAGTTACACGCTTGAAATTTTTTTTTTTTTGCCATTGTTTCAAGTTTTTGTATATTGCTTTTGCCTTTTTTGTTAAAGCATTCAAGGTGTGCGAATCAATATCAAAATGCGTAAGAGTATGTGATTCTGTGTGTTTGTGTGTGTGTGTGACAGCTGTGCGTGCTTATCTAGTCAAATGAAATGCATAAAATCTCGGATTATAGGTGTGTGCAATAGTAGACTGTGAACGGTGCCAGCGTACGGTTGTGTTTGTGCGTAGACAATAAATGAAATTAATTTGTCTTTAACTGAGGTTGAGCTTAACTTATTACCATGAATGTACGGGATATGGAGCGGGCGAGACAAATTCTTAAAGATGGAGCTGCAGCACCACCAAATATCACGACAGAGACAATTAAAAAGACTGTAGTGGGTAGTTTGCTTGACAAGCGTAATCAGTTTCGGTAAGCATACATAATATCGTGTTTATAAGATTGCACTTGACCATTTAATGAACGCCCTTGAACAAGCACAAAAAATATGTTTAACTCTTGAAATTAACTGAAACTGAGTTTTGTAGCAACCTGGTTGTGTCGCGAGGCTAGGTTAAGCTACGTTAATTTTTTTATATCGGCTATCGATATATTTAAATATAATATTCTAAAAATATCTTAAAAATGTAAATATTGAGAATAAATCAGGCATATTAGATATAGTTTTAATTTATTTTAATTGTTTGTATTTTTCATCACATTGAATTTTATCGAATATATTCATGATTAGTATACACCGATTATTATACATCGATATAAAATATAGAAAAATAATTAATTGACTTATATTAAAAACAGCTTTACTAATTTGCGATAATTAAATTTGTCGATTGTTAATAGCTGTTTATTAAACGTTTGTTACTTACTCGTTAGAGTTAAAGTAAGTTTGTTCGATATTTTAAAAAATCGGCAATTTGAATCGCTCCAATTTAACGAACTAAATGAACAATGTTCAGGAAATTCGTTCATTCATTTAGTTTAGATAGCTGGCCTATCGAACTGATACCAAATGATTCAACCAACTCTATCGATTATAATTAACATCAGTTTATAAATAAATAACTAAAATTAAAACAATAAGATATTGCTTATTGACAAAGAAGCATTCCATCGTATAATATGTAGTTTGCCCATTAACCAAATAATTCCAGTGAAGAAGTGTGCACGTTTGTAGGTCAATCGCAGCAGCAAGAAGTGCCTTAAAAACATGGTAGATTAATTGACCATTCATAAATACCAGCAATTCGAACAAACTACAGTGTCTTGTTAAAAACGTACTTGGGAATAAAATTACGTATGCGCGCTACATCGCGAAGGAAAAGTCTGGCCCGTGGCCGTTTCTGACAGTTAACCATGTCTTCGCCCTCATACAACACTATTCAATGTCCAAGTCGAACGCCCAAGACGACACCTGCACAGTCTGTACCAGGTGCGACTGAAGAAGCAAAACCAGGTGTTTTTGCCCATTGTGGAAGCTACGATGAGCATGAAAATCAGTTACTGAATGTGAACACCGCTCGCCACAAACATGTCAGCAATGGATCAGCATCTTCTGCCCCGGGACCTGGCCTGCTGACCAATGGCACTGCTAGCGACATAGAAATGCGTTGGTGGTGGTAAGTGAAAACAGAGCGCACTGACAGTAAAAGTGCTTGCACACGTTTTGATGAAGCCCCATTCTGTACCTTCCATCAATGGGTAGATGACAGATGACTAATAATTAAGCAAGTCTAGCTGCCAATTACAGCGATGTTTACATAACATGGTTACTACCTTTTTACATACCAGCCAGCACCTGTTCGTTTGTTAAGCTCTCTCGCTCTCGTTTATTATACGACGCGTGTCCAACTGTGCTCAGCTGTTGTTTACAACCTGATCGCTGGCCTGTTGAGTTGTGCGACGATTGGAAACGGTCGTAAACTTTTATTTTCAAATCGTACAAAGATTTACAATTTAATCACCTTTTTGGTGTTTCAGTTCAGTTATCGCTTGTTCACCGGACAGCGCGGTCGTGTTTGGTGAGATCTGTGTGCGCTCTCTCTATCTCTCCCTCTCTCTCTCTCCGTATCTCACACGTTGTTCGTTGTCTTTTTGTGTCGCTTATTCTCTTTGTCGGTCGTTGGCTTTGCTTGAAGCTCGGGCTTAAAGTTTCGTGTACTAAATACGCCATCTTATATAACAAGTAATTAGAGGACTTTTGTTTAAATAATTTTCTAGCTTAACATGACTTGGCATTTTTGTTTGCAAATTTGTACGTTGCCGCCCCTTGCTTATCGTTAGCATTTGATAATAACTGAGGCCCCGTTTGGCCTGTGCGGTCCAGCTAATGATTACCACTTGTTGACATTGCCTCTTGCTTACAACAAATTATTTGTGTTGTTTCTGTTTTGTGTGTAGCTTTTCTTTGTTCAGTAAATCACTTAATTTTCGCTTTATTTAATCATCTATTGTCATAGGTGTCAGGGCTGTTTTCTTTGTTTACAAGCTCACACAATTACATTTTGAATGTAATTAATAATTTTTATATATTTAACGCATTTTTAATTGCTTCCTGGTGTACTGAACATTTTTAAACTTTCACTTATCGCAGGATAGAATACTTTTGTATGGTTATAATCACTTTTTTTTTTGTTTCACTGCATCTCCTTGAATATCTCCACTGATACGTGTGCCCTTTGTCAATCAACTAGCAAAGATTTCTGCTGACTAATGACACTTTCAGCATAGGGAAAAGCTTTATTGTTGATCTCTCCCTCTGCCTCCTGCTCAGTTTTTATTATTGGAATTTCTATGCAAATGTTCATGGCAATTAGTTGACGTCAGAGCCGGAACTAAGAGCAGGTTGGAGATGGGTACGTAAGCGTAAACAACAAATTTAATATCGAGATTATTATTGTTAAATTCGTTCTTAAAACCTGTTGCCACATAGCAAGATATTGATATATATTATGTGATGTATGTGATATTTTTCAAAAAAAAGATATTAAGTTATTACAACGCCTATATTTATGCCTTTATACTTTGTATATTGGGCTTTCCCTCGTCAATTTAAATAGTTGGCATGTTGTTTGCCTGAATCAAAATTATAATATACACACGATGGTTTTAACACATTTCGAAAAAGGGAGCAAGGTTAAGTCTGTTTACCTTTTTAAACAAGAAAAAGCAACTGCTCAGGGCCGTTTCAAGTCGATGCGCTGTAGGTTCACAATGCCAAGTATATGTTAAGCTAATTAAAAAGTTTATTCTAGCTAAATATAACTGCTAAAATGTGCTAAAAATCTTAACAAATTGTGTACAAAAACGGTGGGCTAAGATTGGTGATTTTCATCTGAGCCATGGCCTGTCGTTCGGATATTGATTTGGCCACTCTGCATCAGCATCGCCTCGAAGAGCGCTGGCACTATGGACTCGCCTGGTGCGGTGCCCATGGAAGCAGCCAACAGCAACAGCTAACGCACTACAACGACCTGTTTATTCGGCAGAACGTCAACCACCAACGTCAACGTTTGACCAAAAGCGGCAGCTATTATAAAGTAGGCCATGCCAGCAATACAAATACGATAAGCAGCAAGGTTAAGGAAAGCATTGCCAAAAGTAATCAAAATAAAACGCCAGATTTATCGGATGACGATGACTTTACGTCTGCGACGCGTCGCAGACGCTCTGGCACCTGGCCGTAAGTAACGATGATCAATAACGAAAACGTTGCGTGTTTCCATGATATCTCTTACATAAAAGTCGAATTAAAGGTTAACAAATTACGATTTACTTATCAATGCTACGTATCTTCTAAATAATCTATAGTAGTTGTACCCTCTTGGCAAAAATTTGTATTTCACACGACTCAACATGACGGATCCGATTTCGTTATCAGGCTTTTTTTGTTTTGCTTTGATTATGTATATTTATATAATGAATTAATATTATTTAAATATAATCAATGCAATGAAATGGCACCTAAATATATATCCTCTATATGACACATTGACATTCTTTGAAGTTCAAACAAAACTAAAAGAAGTAATAGGTAACTAGGGATTGTTTTGGCTATTTTTTTTTTCAATTGGATTAAATTTTTGCATGTATATTAATTTATACATAAGCCACCGAAAAGTCCTTGACCCTTCTGTACAGCTGTACATTTTTATGATTATTTATCACCTTTTTGCAGCCACTTAAAAACAAGTTTGGTAACACCTCGAATACTCAGACATGTGCTATGATGGCGCCGCATGTTAATCAAATCGGATTAGTATTAAGCACCCAAACAACTTTTCGATCTGTATGTGGGTTTTTTGTTTTGGATACTAGCTACTACATACATTTATTAACGTTTTGTTTTGAAGAACTCGAGGCATTGAATGTCAGTCAATACCAATTAATTCCATCGGTGCCAGTTTGTGCGAGGTGCCATTCATAAAAAAAGCACTATACCGTAGCTCATGCTCATGACCAGTGGCCAACTGAATATAAAACTGTCGGCAGGTTCCAAAGGTATATCAGGTCAAAAGACTTAACCTTCCAATTTGCATGTGTCTGTACATTCACAGTATGTTAAACAATTGACAGACAGCCCTTAATTAATGCCCTAGTGAAATTGCTAGAAAGATTTTTAAAATCCAATGAGGTGTGGCTTTTGGTCCCTCACAGTGGTGCCAAACTTAAACAATAATTTTATAAAATAAAACTGAGCAAGTATATTTAACAAGTTTAACATATGCTCCAGTTTATTTCTTTAACGCAATTCAATTGTACATTACAATACATTAGAAATAATTATAAGAAAGCTATGGATTTTAAGCTAAAATAATTTTTTGCAACTCGAAAGGCAAATGAAGGCCACACTGTACTTAATTTCCATCAGTATCAGGCTTGTGGTCACCTACTTTTCAGTTAGTCTGCTATTGTTTATGGGAACGCGTAGAGCTTTATTGCTCGTTCTTTGACGTATAAATTTAAAAACATGTGTAAGTATTGGTTATGGTGGTTGTAAAGAACATAAGTGGCTTAGACTTTGAGCCCATTTATCTTAATCGTTTAGCTCAATTGAAAATGTTTTGCCGGCACAAATGTTCATCCACAAACCAATCAAACACACACTTAGCCAGGTTTTCTACCAATGCGTTTCCCCACCATCTTCTGCGAGAGTAATGTCTTAGCTTTATCTTCTTTCTCTTTTTCTCTGCTCTTGCCAACGAGTGTGCAGTTCCCGTTTGTTGCGATTTTAAGCCGAAACAAGTTTTTTAGCGTTTCTGACGACGCTGTAGTTGTAATGAAAACAAAAACCTTTATTCTCGAAAACATTTTTGGCCCGTCAGTGATTTTGTAACCTTCGAACGATTCGCACGTAACATGCTACGAGCAGAGCAACGTTAATTCCAACAAGTTTTATTATTTTTTTTATTGTAGTTTTTGTATGGTGTTAAAAAAATTTCGCGTGACTTTTTAATAAGTGAAAAAACGTTGACTAGTTCAACACTTAAGCCTTTTTCAACCATGCAGCATCAGAAATTGCGACTTGCATCGTTGCATTTTGGCCAAGTTTCTGAACAAGTAAACCAAAATCATTGTCAGAACCCCGAGTCTTCAGATGTCAAAGCAGATCATGTTTCGAAGAACTCTGAGGCGCGCATTTTAAGGTTCTCATTAAACTCTTATGCAGTTATAGATTTTTGCTTAAATCTGACATATTCCTTACATATATATTCCAGGCGTACGCGGAGCTTGAACGCACCCTCGCCGTTCCAGCAATTTGGACCATGCGGTCGCATTATGAAGAACTCTGCGATGGTAATGCAAATACAGGATCCCGCCAGTCAGCGTCTGACTTGGTACAAACCACCACTCACTGTCCTTGTAATTAAGAAGAAGGACTCCCTGGTGCTGTTGCCTTTTGTACAACTAGTCGAATGGCTATTACAGGAGAAAAACATGGTTGTCTGGGTGGAGTCCGCTGTACTGGACGATAAGTTGTTGCGCGATGATGTCAATCTGGAGCAGGAGAGTGCCAAGTTCCGACAGGTGCATGAGTATTACAGTGGAGTTCGTTCTCGTTTTCTAGGATTGCGAGAGAAGTTGGTTACCTTTAAGTAAGTATAATATAGTGTAAAAGTCTATTTCTTAAACTCATTTAACTTCACCAAAAGTGAACCGAATTTTCACGTTTGATCGCACTTTAGTTATGATTTCACATTGTGAATGAGTTTTACTCTGTTGATTACGTCCGACTGCAACGCTGACAACGGTTTCTTTTATTATTTTGTAAACAGAGATGGGCGAGATGATCTCACCGATCGCATTGATTTTATTGTGTGTCTCGGAGGCGATGGGACATTGCTGTATGCCTCTCAGCTATTCCAGCAATCGGTGCCACCAGTTATGGCCTTCTATCTCGGCTCTCTGGGCTTTCTGACACCTTTTCAGTGTGATAACTTTCAGGAGCAAGTAACCAATGTACTGGAAGGCCATGCAGCGCTCACGTTACGCAGTCGTCTGCGTTGCTCAATCCATCGCAAAGGCGAGCGGCGTAAGGAGTCCTTGCAGCAAGCAAGCAACAATTTGCTGAAACCTAGTCTTCACAACTATTTTGAACTGAATAACCCAACAGCCAGCAATAACAACTGCGGCATGTCTCCAGGACTGTCGTCTGGCAACAACAGTATTCTGGTTCTGAACGAAGTGGTTATCAATCGGGGTCCGTCGCCCTATCTGAGCAACATTGATATATTCTTGGATGGCAAGTATATCACATCAGTACAGGGTGATGGATTGATTGTGTCTACACCCACGGGCAGTACAGCGTATGCGGCAGCGGCTGGTGCCTCCATGATACATCCTTCGGTGCCAGCTATACTGGTAACACCCATCTGTCCACATTCGCTGAGTTTTCGGCCAATTGTGGTACCAGCCGGAGTTGAGTTGAAGGTAAGACAATGTTTTATAATGCTTTGTTTTCTGATTAAGCCTAATGAGTGATTTGTCCTAGATATCAATATCTCCGGACAGTAGGAATACGTCGCGTGTGTCGTTTGATGGGCGAAACGATCAGGAGTTAAACCATGGTGATAGCCTGCGAGTAACAACATCTATTTATCCGGTCCCAAGTATTTGCGCACAGGATCAAATATCCGATTGGTTTGACTCATTGGCAGAGGGTTTGCATTGGAATGTACGTAAACGTCAAAAGTGCCTCGATGAGCTGTCGGATCTAACAGCATCCGGTTCGGAGGACACGCTCGATGAATTTGACAATCTTAAAATCTACGATGCGTAGTGCTCAACCACAAATAACTAGCTGTATGCAGTGCTTAGATTGGCCAATTGTAGTTGTAGTTTACTTTATAGAGTTTGCTAGCGTGCAATTTGTAACCATATGAAGTTTCTAACTAGAAAAATACTCCGTTCTATTGTACAATATAATGATATATTTGGTTGCGTTTAATGTTAAATATTCTTTTAAACTAGACAAATGATCTTTGTTTGAGAACAAATCAGTTTAAGTATAGGCCTTACAATTAAATGTACGCAAATGTTAAAATTGTGTGTGTATATTTTCTAATAAGAATAAATTGCTTTGTTTACGAAACTCTACGATATTTCTTTTACTTTATTCTGAATCGGCAAGGATATGCAGATTGTTGAAAGACTTGGTGGGGGATTGTTTAATTTAACTGATATTTAAGTTTTTTTTTTAATTGAGCTTTGATGTTTTTTAACAGCACAATAAGAACATTTCAAGCACACTGAAGACAATAAAAGTAAATAAACACTATGTAGGCACAAAACGTATATATGCCTTTAAGCCTTTATTCAAACATTTATGTGTTTAAGCATTTACTTTACATTTACATTTACATATCATTACATTACATTTACTTTATATTGGCAATCATGACTAAATATTTTTCTCTTGTTTTTATTTCTTAAACCAAAGAAAACTGCAGTAAGTCAAAATAATATATGAATTATATAAGATAAAAATAATAAAAGGAGTGGAGTAACCATAAATGGTAGCTGCCTCATTTCATGGCATATGCTTTTAAGAGTGCTACGTGCTGACAGCCCCAAGTGCTTTTATTTTCACACTCCTATAACGCTTAATAATAGGCGCTCAACCGCAACCCCTACGCTTTCTGTTACATTTCCGAGTTCAAGCAACAAGTGTATTGAACGGCAGTCGCAGCATCCTTCCGCTCCTGTATCGCTTATCTGACTGGCGGATAAGAACATTGCGTATTATCCGACAACAACGATTGGTGGAGCCTGCTCAAACGCCACGCCTACGCATATTCAATGCGCAGGCTTCGAGTCAAACGTGCGTCACGAGGTCCTCGAGAATTGTATTGTGCGTATATTTATCGCAAGGTTTTCAGTCTAGTAGTTTTTATTTTGTATACATATGTATGTATGTCGATTGGTCTGATCAGCTGATGTTTTCACTAAAAGTCAATAAAAATAATTCGATAAATAAATAAAGTTAGAAATTAGTAAAATAGTAAGTTTGAATCTGGTTACCTGTAAACAACAAATATCTTAACTGAAAATAAATTTCATGCTTACGAGTTGATCTAAACTTTCAACTTTAAAATAAAATATAATTAAAACCCATTACGAGTTGTCCACAACGCACAACTGAAATCGATTATATGTGTGATGTATAATATGTTATTTTAGGCTGACCTAATTATATTTTTGAGTAAACTTTAATTTTTTTATGACCCTCATATTCCAAACGTATGCTCCCTAAACCCAAACTTTCAAACGTTTTCTGAAAACTAATATTCACCCATATTTCTCTACAGGATGGAGAGATAACCAGCTATTAGCGACCGCAACGTATTTTAATTTTGCGGTAGAAAAGAAAAAAGAAAATAATCCTAAATATGCTTGGAATTTCTTAATGAAATTGGTAAATTTATTCTATTCGAAGCCTAAGACAAATGGTAAAATAAAAATGATAAAGGGCAATTCGAAATGGCGAACTCAACTTGGCATAATATTCGAGGCTGCAAAGTGGCACGTGCTGATATTTCAATTGAATGGCACAAAATATGTGGCAGACACCCCTGTAAGGATAAAGGCATCTGGGTTACAAGCTCGAGCTTAATGAAAAATATTTTCTTCCACTGCATACGCACAGGCGCACCACTTGACATTTGAACTTTGGCTGTGAGCAGGCGAGGCCACGATAGCATTTCAATTGCTGATGACAGTTGAAGTTTGTTCTCTTCATGTGTTGATGACTGGAGGGCTGTCTGCTTGCCTTGCGCTGCATATCAAACAAATTATTCGCTCCATTGTTGAACAAAAGGAAATTAAACATTTTCACTCGAGTTACTTTTGTTTTCGAGTCGCTCTGATAAAAGTTTGACCACTACGAAAAAATGATCAGAGCGGACAGCACTCGTATGTGAAGGACGACCCGCACATGTTGAATATAATTATAATTTTTTTTTATTTTAGAGCTGATAAGCTTCGCCACCAAAATGCTTCCACATTTGTCATGCCTCTGGACCTTTAGGCCAAGCACTCAAATGCAGCACAGTAAAATACTTACATTTAGTTGTTTAGTTTGAAACCCCTATTTCTATTGTTGTGGTCTTATCGAAGCCCAATTCTATATTTCCCCATACACACCATGTGTGTGTGTGTGTGTTGCCATAATGTAATATTTAATGCCGTCAGTCATGGCTGATTTCTAGTCCATTAACTTTGAAGTTATTGGGCGATGCTACTTTAACACTTCAACGGCATTTGGCTTTCGATTTTTATTTTTGATGGTTCTATTATTATTTGTGCCTTTTATCCATTTAGTCCGTTCTCTGCTACTTTAAGTGCTTTAGTGCTTAGTGTTCCGGGATAAAAAATATATATGTGGTTGCGTATTAGGCCAAATGTAAAAATCAATTTATGCAATAGGTTTTTTAAACGAATATGCGATCGCTCTACGCGTACCGACTGGTCGCGACCATCCAAATATTGCATGACTGGGCTATGTACTCTTGATTAGATAACGACAATCCAGACATCACTCAAAGTATTGCCTTCTCGCTGCGGCTCAGAACTCAACGTCGTCAACGCCACTTGTGAGTTTCCTGTGCGGCTAATTGCATAAATTTGCAGTTGAGCTGTTGATCAATTATACTACCTATTCGGCTAGCTGACCTATTTCGGAGCACTGAAAGCTCTTAAACATTTTGTGATAACTATTCTTACTTTTACTGCGAAAGAATCAGGGCAGCAATTGGCCCAATCAAAGCAGCAACACGTTCGCCGCCCTCAAGGTACGCGTGACACCTGTTAAACTCTGTCTAACAAATAAAAAAAAATAATAAAGTTTCCATAAAAAAAATGGGCAACAAATAATTTGTTCTTTGTAAGTGTATAGATATTCAAAAGTATAATTTGAAAGTTGAATTCCGTAAAGGCGACCAACTGGAGTATAAATTAGACTTAATATTATGGTCGTTCACATGTACATATTGCATACTTACAGGCGTATAACGGAATTGACAGTGAAAATGAAATCAAACAGCAGAAGACCATAGCTCACACTCACACTCGCACTCACCCACCCACACGCACACCTACACATACACCCCTGCCTCTCAGACACACACGCACATATACACAATGAAGGCAATTGAGCAGAATCATTGCCGCTGGCAGTTTTCTTCCGAATGATTTAAGAGGAAGGCGGGCACTTCAACAGGCGACAACAACATCAACACAAAAACGACGACGCTGACGTTAACGTCGCTGTCGCTGTCGCCGTCGCCGCACACAACAAGTGGCAGCGAATACGACGCAAACCGCAGGGCAGCTTCTCGTCGTGCTGCTGCTGTTGCCCTTTCACATCGCATTCCACATCCTGACGCAGTCAAAGGCGCTTAGTGCGCGTCTCGTGCGCCACTCACAGCTGCGTTTCAGTGCGAGATGAAATCTCGTGGCTGACGGACGTGTGTTCGTGTCCACGTTTCCACTTCAGCGGCGGTTAGAAGCACAACACACGCAACAGTTTTCATTTGGTGCAAATAGAAAATGTAGTGCTGCAATCAGTTAAGAAAATATTCTAAATGCACGCGTCAAATTTGTGAAAAAAGGAACAATCCCAATACTGATACAAGCCAGCAACAGAATCGAAAATATGTGATTTCACAGAGAAACGGGTGTAAGTCGAAACATACCACAAACACATTTAAGATACAGGACATTCCCTTTGTTTTATTAGTTGTATATCTTAAAATTATAAAAAAAATATGCAAATAATTAATAATAATATCAATTAGTAATTTTGCATATGTTTATTCTCTTTCATTTGAAATGGTGAACTAATTGATTTACAAATAAATGCCAAACATAAATTTGTAGAACACAATATAATCAATATAAGCAATGCCTTTGAGAAATTATATTCAACTTAACAAATAGCAGGGTCCACAAAACTGAGGGTGGTATTTCGTCCTCGTCCTTTTTGTTTGCATAGCTTCGCAGTTATATAAAGCAATTTGCGTATGGTCTTTGGGGCTTTGCTTTCAAACAACATTTTATTTGCATTGGAAAAGTGAAATAGAATTTTCTTGGTTTCGATTTTTTCAGCTCATTTGTTTAGCCAAAATGTATAAGTTATAATGTGCTTTATTTATTTGCGTGAAGTCTAACTATTGGCTTGATAATTTCCTGCAGGAATACTCAACGCACAACTTCACCCCCAAACAGCAGCATCACCGACACATTGCTGTAGCATCCACAGCAATCGGCAATCGGTTTAACTAATAAAAAACACACACCAGAAACGCAACAGGTAACTTACTCTTATTATCCGACAGTCAGCACAGCAACAAGCACCCAAGAAATCGCCATTTCAGAAATCGGAAGTCGATGTGAATAAAACAGTCGCATAGCAACAATTTCAGGTAATTTATTAAAAACCGATACTTTGGTTAAAAAGGTGAACAAATTCCATATAAATGTTTTTGCAATTACTTAAGCATATTATTAAGCACAATCAAAATTTAGTACCTTAACACATGGACGGACAATCGTCTTGGCAAGACTTTGCTGTTTAAGCCGCCTTAAAGGTCGGGCCGAGGGTATTCCTCTTGGGAGCAGACTACGCTGTCACAGCTATCTTTTGCTGTATCTGCTTGTGAGCCTTCCAATCTACTCTTTAACTGTATGCAGTTTGAGGTCTTTGTGGAGGGACAGTCAGTTATCTGTCGTAATACCCGATTCTGCAATACCTGTATACGATTTATTTATTGGTTTTGGCTGCAATCCTCGGGAAATGTTTGATTTTAAATTAAGCTCTCTATACAATACGACGGTTTTTCATAGCTATGCCGCAGACATGTTTTATTGGCAAAAAACGGGTACAAAGTAAACGAATATTTTGCTCTAGATTTAAGGCCGATGAAAATCGCACAGATTTCTCTAAATGAGCCTCGTGTTGCTCAGAATGTATATGTATTTATATTTATAAACATTAACGAACTTAGAAACGCGTTTCAATGCCATACACAAGATCTGGCTAATTTTTAATTAATGTTTATTTTACAAATGTTTGCAATTTAAATAAAGTTGCGTGCCGGAGCTCAGGAAAGCATCTGATAAGCATGGGTCGTGTGGCGTCTGTTAAATTTTATGCAATTAAAGCAATCCATAAGCTACAGCTAAAATAACAACAAACATAAAATACTGAGATCATAGATAAGCGACAGCTTTGATAGTCTCATCATACATAAAATTTCTGTAAATGGAAATATTAAATATTTGCCAATGTACAACTTATTTTTTGTACATTACAATACCTTTAGTTAAATGAGCCACTAGGAATAGAGTGTAACAGAATCGACTTGAAAAGCTCGCACTTATTTCATGTTTTTGTTTTCTCATCAACGTTTCAGGTTTAAGCAAAGGGCACACGCGACGTATGCGCATTGTGGGCATTGTATAAATTAAATATTTATAATTAAAATTGATGAATCAAAATAAGGTTGTAGATTGTGTATCTCTCATCCTTCTATCACTTGTTTCTGGAAATGCGTTCTAAGACCTTACAAATCTGCATACATTTTAATTGCGCTGCAGTTTTTTCCACTATTTCCCACACTAAAAAGAGAATCGCATGCCCATTACTAATAAATATTTACAAAAATTAATATAAGACACTTCTAAAATGCATTCATTTGATATTTGAGCACATTAAAGCCGCGGGTTGTCTAAAATATCAACGACGAACACGCGCGAAAATCCGAAACAAAAACACAAACTGAATAATAGCAACAAGTCGTTGTGCTGCACTAAAAAAAATCATTCAAAAAGCGCCAAGCGACACGCTAATGATTTTAGTTTGAGTTCGGAGCGCTGACTTGGCGGCAGAATCAGTACAGATCCCATCGCAGTCCCGATAAAACGAGAAGTGCACCAGATCAACAGTTCAAGATAATGCTTCTAAATACTATACGCTAATCAGAGTGAACCTTAGAAACCAGACAGACTTTATATATAATGTCAACAAATCCATTAAAACATATATATGTTTCTGTTGGCGAAGAGAATAAATCTACATGCTAGTTAAAATTAACTGTGTCGGTTAAAAATCTGTGAGCTACAAACTTTCTGAAAAGAAAATATAACAGACTTAACAAGACTACATTATCAACATCCATAAAAATTTTTTAAGGGTAAGAATCTTATGTTGTAATAATGAAATATAAATACAAACAAGTTAAAACATGGCAGTCGGGTGTAACCGACAGCACAATACTCATTTACTTACTAATCGCTACACTGCACAAAAAATACAATAAACTTGAAAACAAAAAAATCAAAGGAAAAATTTGTCCCGGTCTTCAGCACCTAATTGTTTACTGTACTCCAGACACCATCTTTTCATTGTAAAATCTTTTTATTCTTAGTTCTTTATTTGGGTATTTTTAATTTTTTCAAACGTAAATGTATATAATAAGAAATTTAGTATTATTATTATCTTTATCTTTTTTTTATAATAGCGCAAAACTTTCTACAATAAATAGTTTATATAAGCAATTTAAACTGAAGTATACTAAGAGTACTGCACTAAAAATAACAGAAACGAAACAAAAACTTTTTTCCAATTCTGTAGGCAAATCAAAATCATATTCAGTGCGTTTCCCAAGCTGGCAAAGCCATCTTCCATCTTGTTCTCAATTATGGCAGCGTTTTGATTTAATTGAGTGCAAGTTAATTCAATTTTTGAATGTCGCACCCAGCACTTAGCTCTCAAAAGTCGAATTTTGACAAGCAGCCCCGTAAAAGAAAACTCCTTCCAGTCACTTACAAAGGCTACTGACTAAGTGTGTATGTTGTGTGTGTGTGTGTGTGTGTGTGTGTGGGGCGTAATTGTTGGCCCTGTGTAATATCTTGTAAACGAATTATGCGGAATTCAATTTCAATTTACGACGCGCGCCTTGCATTACAAGTTTGGTAATTTTGAAAGAGCAGTGCGAAATGTGACGCGGCTCGGCCAATTAAATAAATATTTAAATTTGGCCACATTGTCTTACAAATGCATGCCCATTATTATTATATTTGAGTTATTGTGTGAAGCTGCCTTCGCTTGTGAAAAGCTCTTTTTAATTTGCGCGCCTGCGAATGCTGCACAATAATTGAATTAAATTTGAAAAAACACCGAGCCATATAATTTACTTTTAATTAGCGAAAATCAGTGGAGCGAAACATACGAAAGGGAAATTGATATTCAGCCCAAGCGGCTTACATTTTGATTACATTTTAAAGACAATCCGCTTAGCAGGAATCTGATAAGACGTTTCCCTTCTACATTAACCATAGCAACAGGCGGCCAGCGACGCAATGCAATCATCGACTGATGCGGGCAACAATGGCACACGCAAACACCCAGCACAGCAGCAGCAGCAGCAGTCCCAAGGATCAGGTGAAGCAGATGCAGAAGCAGCAGCAGTACGGGGGACAACCAACCAAACCACATCCTTTACCATAAATGGCAGCAATCAGCAAAAGGGTGTAGCCAACACACCTAGCAAGAATCCGTTCAAGCAACAATTGGACAGCAATCAGCAGAATGGCAACATGGAGACAGACTGTAGCATCATGGGGATTGGCGGAGCAGTCGGCAAGGAGCAACAGCTACTATCGTCGAGAATCCAAGAACAACCGTATGGAACACACCAGGCTACAGGTGGCCAGCCGCCGCCGGATCAATATCGTCAGGAGGATCCACGCGCAGCCGGAAGTTGGTCCGCCGCCAAGTCGTGGATGGTCAGCTGGCGTGGCTCCAACCGTCTGGTGCTGGTCATCGTTGCTATAGCCCTGTTGCTCGACAACATGCTGCTTACAACAGTCGGTGAGTGAACCAAAGCACCCAATCTTAAATATAAGCGATAAAATTCGTATACATCCCAGCAGCAGCCCATTAGCATTTCATGGCCATTTATCTTGGCAGCCACTTGACAATGAAACGCAATCACCTGGAAATTAATCATTTCCATTTCTCGATAGGTTTTTAGCTCTCTTTTCGCCATTAAATTACCACAAAGCGCCACTCAAGCTAATGAATGTTTTCCTGGCGTCAGTGCGTCAGCCAGCAGCCTTTGGTTTCTTGGCTTATCAATTCAACTGTCATCGAGTGTTGAGATCTGCCAAGGGAATATGTTCTGGGATTTGAAGAATATATATTTTAATCAATTATATTTATAAGCATTTACAATTAAATAGTCTAGTGTATAAATAAAATGGGTCCCTTATACAAAGTCACAACCAACTTACCAAACATGGAACCAACAGCAACTAATCAATTGCTGAAGTACCATTATTCGTTAGCAATGTGCGTTGCCCGTCATTATTAAAAGCCGATAGAGAGACAGACAGAGAGGGATTGGAATTGGGATTGGGAACCCTCAAAGTGCGGACAGTCAATTAAATAGACACGCGACCGTTGCCAGAGCTGCGTGTGACACTAAATCCAAGGGCGGAGGGCGTTCGTTGGTGGCCAGCGAGGACGATCCAAGTGCTTATGTCAAGTGTCTGGACAAACACGTGGACATCAAGTGGCCCATGGCCGGCCGGACTGCAGCTGTACCCTCCAGTCTGGGCAATGTTTGCTGCTGCTGACAACACAAATAGCGATTGAAGTTCTTCCTCTTTCCACTTTTCTTTGTGTTAAACGTTCATGAATTTCCATCAACAAGTTGGGGGTAGCCAGCCGAAGACAAACAGCTAAGCGAATGCGGCACTTGAGCAACTTGTTGATAGATACGGAAGTCAAAGTCAAAGGAAAAGTGAAGAAGTGAAAAAGTGAATAAAAGAGCGCACAAAAAGTCTAAGCATGAGAAAACCATCCATCCGAACCCCAGTCAGCTCTCGTTGCAAGCTTTTCTAGTTTCCGTCCGTCTGTCGCTGTTGTTTCTGCAAATCAAAGTTGGCTCCGAATGCCGGATGGCAAGGGGTGTGTGCCAGAGTGCTGGATTAGAGGGGGCAGGGGTGGAGGGTTACGGTAAATATGCTTTTAGCGTTTGACTTGAGGCATTTCCACTTAAGTGCTTTCACTCCACCGTTAAAGGTGTTGAAGTGAGAATAGCGAGAAATACATGCTTATTACATTTGATCTTCGGCAATGAGCATAAAATGCTCATAAATTTGATTAAGCTCCGAAAAAGGACGACGCCTCGAAAGGAAGCGCTGCTTACGAGGATGCTGAGGTGACTTTCGTGATTTATGTGGGTCTTATCTGTAAGTGCCCTACTACAAAAGAAAACACTAACTAGTGTTGATTTAATGAACATCATGTAAGACAAACATGGTCGACTTCGAGATACCCTGTCCTGAATAAAATGAACGCATATAATAGTACCACAAATATTTTAATTAATTTACATCAAAATTCGTATGCTATTTGATTATATTTAAAACAGATACTTCAACTTTCGACTATGCTGTCTTCTTTACTTGCTTCTGCAAAGCTTCACATTTCTCCAGGGACACTGCCGATCGGTGCTTGGTGGGCGTGGTGGCTAGCGAACGTGCCTTGATAGCACCTCTGGCATTTGCTGGCGTTGGATTTAGCAGTGGGTAAAGGCAATCGGATTCGGTTTTTGAGAGAGAAGCACTGCGTGAAAAGGGGAAATAGGCGTTAAGCTGTCGCTCCATAACATCCTTGTTAATGGTTGTCTCCCAAATTTGCTTTTGAATAATGTTGCTGTAGCGCGCCTCAAAGCTGTGTTGGTGCCGCAACAGATTCGATGCGCTCCGTGCGCCCGTAATTTGCTCGCTCTCTGGCTCCCGGTCTCTGGCTCGTTCTCCGGGTGTGGACGTGGTCGGGTTCAGGGGACTGCCCACAGTGTCCTCATCAGAAGACATTTGCCGGTGATACTAATTACCGGAAAATTAAATACAATATGCTCCTTAGCCGGAATATAACTTGGTATCGTTGGCGAGCCGTGAAACTTGCAACCTGCCGCGTACGCTTCAGAAACGCGAATAAGTCACGGCAGACATTTTACTGCTTTATTTAGCTGCCAGTTTCCCACAATAGCACTGGTATTGTTGCGCATTTTCCTTACCAAACTGGCGAAAACTCAAATGCCAGGCAAAGTTTCTTTCGCTGCGTAGTAATTGCGAGCGTGCCTTTTGTCTTTTAGAGCTTTGCCTTCACAAAAACTTTTCCGAGGCCTTCCACGTTTTAACCGAATGACGTTATTAGCGTTGCGCCTCCCTTCGGCCAGGCCCATAAGGATACTATATCTAAAGGTCACAGACTACTGCCGTTTTTGTGTCGACTTCGATGCTGCTTTGGTATATATATATATATTGCTCGATTTTTCAGCTCGTCGCGAAATGACAGGTGTTTAAGGTGAGATTGTCCTTGCATGACGCTTGAGCTTCCAAAGTTGACAAATATGGCCTCAATACATTGATCGGAATATATTTAATGTCAATACGTGATTTATGAAACTATATACAATCGTGTGTAAAAAATTCGAAACCAATTTATTTTTGCAATATTTATACTCCGTCACAAAGGGAAGAGTATATTGTGTTTGTATGAAAGAAATTTTTTATATTACAAGAAAAAGAAAAAAAAAATAATTTGTATTAATATTTTTCTATACCTTTTTTAAACACCACAAACATTCAAAATGAAATATATAAAAAATTTGCGAAAATCCCTTTTTATACTCGTACACGAAGTGAAAAGGTATATTGGTTTTGTGCATGTCCGTCTGCCCGTATCAACGATTTTTTTCGGTATTTCAGCTAGAGAAATTTTTGAAATTTTGTAAATTTTGAAATCGATAAATTCCACAATTTTAAAGCTAGAGTCACCTAACTTGATTGCAGATAGCTGATGGCCTCCCATAAAGACTGTGACCTTGGTATCCCGGCCCCGCCCACCAAAGCGCCCCAGCATCCACGCCCAAAAAAATCTGAAGTGCCATAAGTGTTGCATATTTGCACAATTTTAAAGCTAGAGTCACCAAATTTGGTTTGTATATAGCTTTTGACCTCCCGTAAAGATTGAGACCTTGATATCCCGGCGAAGCCCACTGAAACGCCTCCAGCCACCCCACCCCCACGAATCGCGAAAGCTCATCAATTTGTCAAGTATATTTTTGGTTACCTTCTTTCTAATTTCTAAAAACCGAAATTTTCTAAAGCATCAATGATATTTAAGACCGTGAACGAGTATAACACAGTCGTAAACGCCCGACTAAAGTTATGAGTGAGAATTTTACCAATTGAAAATTACGTTTTCTTTTGAAAATTCCCATAGCTTTGCCAAAAGCCAACCAATTATCTCGATGTATGGCATTTTTGTCATGATACATCCAAAAATGAGCAAAATTAGAGTCTTAAGTTGTGTTTTCACACAAAAGCTCATGTTGACCAAGGCTATAATATTTACTTGTTGTGACCATATCTTAATCTCCCTTACAAAGGTATAAAAAGCAAAGAGATCTTTTTTTAATAATGAAATGACTGTTTTGTTTAAAAACACAAATCACTTAAACTAGCGCTCAGTGCATCCTCATTGGTTGCCGCAGTTAGGAGCAGGCTCTTTTTGGGCAAACTTGGCATGAAGATGTGCAACTGCTTTCGACTCTCCTTTTGGGCTGCGGTCAAGGCACGGCTGCTGTGCGGCGGCGTGCGTGTTTCATCCAAAGTGGGTGCTGCAGTAGGGCTATTATATAATCTGGCTGAGGCCAATTGTCCGGCCATGCGGCGCGTCGTGCTGGCGCTGTTGCTCAGCGCACAGAGATCAATGTTGCGAGCCGGACGATTGAGGCGCACGGGAACTCCCTCCTTGTTAAAAATGATGGTAATGGGCTTGGCATTAGAGGAGTTAGAGCAGTAATTCACCACCGCCTGTTTTGCTGCCGGCTTTCTAGAGACTTCCCGCTGTGCAGCTGGTCCCGTGGAACTGCGCTTCAGGGCCGTGCCGCGATGGCTATGCCGAGTCACTCGCTGACTCCGTGGAAACATTGGGCTGCTGCTACTCGCACGCAGCGGTGTCGCTCCCTTTACAATGTCTGCCCGCCCAGCTAAATCCAGCCAATTGATCACACGCTCCGCCAGACGCTCCTCCGGATTGACTGTCTGAGTAGTTGTGACCAGCGCATCCTGAAGTGAACTTCGCCGTGAATGTGAGTGGCTGCGGTGATCCGTAAAATGGTCTAGTTGATACCTCTTGCCGCCGCTCAGGAGCCAGGCACGTCGCTTGGAATGACGCCTGCTGTGCAGCCCACTGAATGCAGATTGCACTTTGTTGGCCATGGCAGCCTGAGCCTGGCCAATCTGCTGTTGGTGCTGTAGTGTAAGCTTGGTCGCGTCCAACAGCAGATACTCATCCAAGGCGTACTCAACACTCTCCGCTACAGCTGCGGACCTGTCGTTGAAGTCACTGCATTCGCTTTGATAACTAACTGCTGTCCATTGAATTAGGCAAATTAGTTGATCTTACATGATCTTCAGGAAAGCCCATTCGTTTCACTTACCACTCCGTCTTGGGTTCTCTCGTTGGCACTGCACCCACCGCTGGCGCTCGCGCGGCTCATAATCGAGTATGAAGTGGCGTCTGTGGCTGCGGCCCGTGTCTCCGCTCTTCTCCAGCCAAACGGAGCGGACAAACAAGGGTCGACTGGCCGACTCCCAAATGGAACGCGCTGGATGTCGCATGCCTGCTCATTAATTAAAACCCTCACCTCCAATCAATGATGGCCGAATGCCAGATCGACACAAACCTCGACTGTCACGGAGTGAGTGTCGTCCTCATCGCTCTGTCCTCACTGTCGTCTGCCTACACTGCCGGTTGCTGTCCTACTGCTGTCGCTGTTTGCTTGACGACGACAAAAAGCGCCGCCGCAAAAAAAATGTTTGTCACCAGGGCTGGTCACTGAATTAGATCCAGCTTACGTCTAAAATGGGATTTCTATTCGAATTCTTTTTGCATATATATTTATAAAATAATCTTGTTTTTTTTAAAGATACATTTTTCTTTAAACATTTTTTGGACCATTGTCATTTTTTTTTCGGCCAGTCCCTGGTAGTTATTCTTTGTTGGCCTGGTCGCCAACCGGCAGCCGCCCACTTTCTACTACATTGCCTTGCGGTTTAAGTGTCTTCGACACGCGAAACACAACCCAAACAACGAATCCCCCAGTTGCAAATGTTCGGCTCTATTAACCGTTTGTCAGTTGCACGTGCCTTTAGGTTTTTCTATGTCACAGGCTGGGAGACAGTTTAATGACTTGCACGGTAGCTGATGCGGGGTGCAACAAAATTACTTGGAAAACTGTCTGGCTAATCGTTAATGGTGAATTTTAAGTGGTAGGCCCCACTAAAACAACAACAGACTTTGAATACATTTCCGCTTGCATAATTTAAGGGTTGAGGTCCTCACAGCCAAGGAAGACCCACCAAATGGCACGTCAAATTATATAGAGCCGACATATTTGTATATGTCACGGCTATTACACTTGATGTTGCCTTTAAATCAGAAGTGAATCACAATTATGTTTCACATGCGGCAATTTATCTAACCCAAATGACTCAAGGTACATGTTGGAATGAAGCAAACCATTTTGATTTTACTTACTTCGAAAATCAATCAATCAAAAATGATATTCACTTGTGAAGTTATAATTTAAATCCCTAGTAAATGCTATTTCAAAACGTTGTGATTATGGATTGACCTTCAAATTCTTTCTGCATTTAATTTGAATTAGTTTTTGAACATCTGGCTTTTAATTTGGCAACCATGTATATGTATTGTCCCTATCGTTGGTCGGTTTATCAATTTGATGGGTTAACAGCCAAATTATCATAACCACAATGCTGTCAAGTTGCTTTCCCCACAACAAACCAACAACACTTGGAACTCGGGCAACTGCAAAGTAAACAAACAGTGGCACATCAGCAATCGCTCGCCACTCAGCAGGTTGCAACTGCAATTGAAACAAGCCCTTCACACACGCCTCGCATTATGCTGGGAAATGCAATTACAGCAGCGAACAGTGTTGAAGTTGTAGTCGTGCCTGCGCTTGGAACTGATGCCGCTGGCTACGGGTGGTGATAATAGATATAAACAGAGTTAAGACATGCAATAAACAAATTGAATTTTTTGCACAAAACGGCATGGCCAGGTGAGTGAGTACAGGGTACATATAAGTTGGCGCATTCGTGTGGAAAAGCAGAGGAACAGGAAGCAAACAGAGTTCCGGTTAAAGCGTTTATGTGCGCTTATAAGCGGCATATTGCAGCGCATGCGGCGTATGCGCAATTTGTGCAGCCTTTGTTGGCATGGCCGAACAACTCAATTAGAGCAAGCAATCTCCTTCCTGCAGAAATGCAGAATGCCTAGAAGCCATTATAAACTTTTAGCAACAACAATTTTGCGGGCCTCTAATGCAATTTAAGAGCGGCTGGAGAAAATTGCTTTCGTAGCGTCAGCTAACGGCTGTCCGTTAGGCTAATTGTACGTAAATTCTTTGTTGTAACTCAATTACAAAACCATTACTCGACTGCTCCCATTTCATAGTACCCATCATACCCGAGTTCTTGTACGACATACGACATCCGGACGCACCTCTCGACAGTTACCCGCGCACGCCGCTCTCCCTGAACACTCCACCACCGCCAACATCCTGTCCGTGCAAGGAGGGAGGCAACAACGAGGTGGCGCCGATCGCGGTGTCCACGCCGAGCGCAGAAGGTAAGCGTTCTAATTGGCTTGTTCACCTGCTAAGCAGTCCCCACCCTCCACAGACAATGAGACATACTATCGAGAGCTGGAGGAACGGCACAATGAATTGGTCGGCGAGACGGTCGAGGTGGGCTTGTTATTTGCATCGAAGGCTATTGTCCAGTTGTTGGTTAATCCGATTGTGGGACCGCTGACGCATCGGTAAGTGGTTCAATAAGTTCTTTATATATATGTTTAATGTCTATGTATTGTAATTTAATTATCCCTATTTGATTTACTCCTCAGAATTGGCTATAGCATACCAATGTTTGCCGGTTTTGTAATTATGTTCCTGTCTACGTTGAGTAAGCTTTGAACTATTTAGCTTTGGCGAAATCTCTAGTTTCTCTTTTCCAGTTTTCGCCTTTGGTCGTTCGTATTTGGTGCTCTTCATCGCTCGCGCGCTTCAGGGAATCGGCTCCTCGTGTTCCTCTGTCTCTGGAATGGGAATGTTGGCCGATCGGTTCACCGATGACAAAGAACGTGGTAATGCAATGGGCATAGCACTGGGAGGACTTGCGCTCGGCGTGCTAATAGGACCTCCCTTTGGTGGTGTGATGTATGAATTTGTGGGCAAATCGGCACCGTTCCTGGTGCTGGCTGCACTGGCACTGGGTGATGGGTTGCTGCAACTGTTTATGTTGCAGCCTTCTATACAGAAAGCGGAGTCAGAGGAACCGCCGTCTCTGAAGAGCCTGATCAGTGATCCGTACATTTTGATAGCTGCTGGTGCAATAACCTTTGCCAATATGGGAATTGCCATGCTAGAGCCCTCTCTGCCACTGTGGATGGTGGATAATATGGGTGCAACACGTTGGGAGCAGGGTGTGGCATTTTTGCCCGCTTCTATTAGCTATCTAATAGGCACAAATCTGTTTGGACCACTTGGACACAAGATTGGGCGATGGTTTGCCGCTTGCCTAGGGCTGGTTATAATTGGCGCCTGCCTAATCTTTGTATGTAGCTTCATAAACGTTGACTGGTCAAATTTAACCAATGCTTTTTCCTTAGATACCCATGGCTACCTCTATCACGCATCTGATAATTCCCAATGCCGGCCTAGGCTTCGCTATCGGAATGGTGGACTCCTCGATGATGCCCGAGCTAGGCTATCTAGTCGATATTCGGCACTCGGCCGTCTATGGCAGCGTTTATGCCCTGGGCGATGTGGCGTTCTGTGTCGGCTTCGCTGTGGGTCCAGCGCTTTCGGGCTCACTTGTAAAAAGTATTGGGTTCGAGTGGATGTTATTCGGCATCGCCATTCTCTGTTTCTTGTACGCCCCGCTGTTGGTGCTCCTGAAGAACCCACCGACCAGCGATGAGAAAAAGGTGCGTATGGCCAGAGAGCTCGCTGCTGCGGAAGCTGCCACAAGTCGTTCCATTGCCAACTTGATGCCATCCTGTCCGGCTATCTTGCAAGATACCTCGGCGGATGCAGGCAAGACGAATGAGGCGTTTGAAAGTGAACGACTATGAGCTGAACTCATGCCTTACTTATTATTTGTATAGCTTAGACAATTTCCGCATGTCAATTTGTAACTGTGAGACATTTCTTATAAGTTGATAATTATGTATTATGATATTATTCTTTAGTTTTTAGAATGTTATTATTTTTTCAAATAAGTTTTATTATATTTGTTTTTGGTTGCGACGCTAAATTTTGTTTTAATAAATTTAATAATATTATTATGATTTTGAAGAATTCTAGTGATTGAAAATATCAATAAAATTTTTTAATTCTTTCAGTCCTTAATATATGGACGAGATCGCTCGCAGGTACGTTATGTAACCTATCAGAACTACGATGACGACGAATAAAATATTCCAAATATAAACAATTTCTCGGCAATGTCAGTAAAATCTGACCAAAAATAAACCAAAAAAAAAAATCAAAAGAAAATTCAAAAATACAACCAAAAATATCACGAATATCATATGAACGAACTCAAATTGTTACAATTGTTTAAAATTAGACAAAGTTGCGCTTTAAATGCAATACTATGCTTCAAATAAGAAATATCAATGTTTACTATCCAAAATAGATTACAACATTTTCAAACGTTGATTCTCAACTAAACCAAGAAACAGTATTTTTTAATAGCAACAATTCAGGTAAAACTTATAGACGTTGGGTCACGTTTATTTTCAATTTATTATATTGTTTTATATAGAATATAATAATAATAAGAAAAAGTGCAAACATTATTTTTTTAATTTTATGCTATAGAATTTCATTATTCACAAAAGTTGAATTCAAAAGTGAAGAATAACAAGTTTTTAGTTGATTTTTATTTCACGTGCAGTAAATATACTTATGTACAATTTACTCCCAGAATGGAAGGTATTTGCGTCTACAATGTGTGTGTCCGGAATTGCATTGATTTACTGTGAATCCCAAAAACTAGTCATTCTCAAACGGGAACTAGAACGAATTTGTCATATAAAATACTATAAGCGAATGGGACGCGAAAAGTTTTGAATTTGACATAAAACAAGAGACCCAAATTCGCGCACGAATAAAAACAGCTTTAACGAATTTTTAGGGCTGGTTCAGCGCCAACATAACTGAGACATGCAGCTGTCAAAAGCAACACATGGCAGTTATCCTGACGCTGTATCAGCCGCAAGTATTCGCCTAATTAACTCATAAGCGCATCGCGCGCTGATTATCCGCATAGACATTGATGTTGACATTGTAGGGCATTGAAACCGACTCATCCAGTCGGGAGCTATTCCTGCCGCAGCTGGGTCTGGGTTCATGTGCTGGCCTTGCTGCGGGTGAATCATTACGTACGCGCACCTCGTTGAAGGAGAATTGCAAGTCCTCATCTGCCGGCTGCGATGTGGTAATGCGGATGGGCATGTTGTTTAATCGCGCATGTATGGGCTGATTGGAGCTAACGGGCGATCCGTTTACATGCAGGTTAAGCAACTTACGCTCGTTCAAACGCGTAGCGGACAGCTGACGCAGACTGGAGTTGCTTCCACTTCCGAGAACACTAGCATTGCAATTTGAGCTGCCCGAGCTGCGGCGTTCCAGTGTTATGGTTGGTCTTGGGGCACATGATGTCTGTTCCTGCTCTGCACCTCTTTGTGGTTTCTGCTTTCGAGTGCGGATTTGCAACCGTTCGGCGCGACTTGACTGTGAACTGGAGTTGGCACTTGACTGATGGACATAGCAGGGCACCATGCCTGGCAGACGATCCGTAGAAGTGGGTTTACACAAATGTGATGTCGTTACCACAGGTGCCGTCACTGAAGTTGGCATAGACATGGCGCGCATCGGCAAACGGTACTGCCTGTCGCACCGCAGCTGCTCCTGATACTGATTCACTCCCTCCTTCTCCTTCTCTCTTTTTCTCTGTGATTCGAGCTCGAGCTCCCGCTCCTGCAGTCTTTCACAATCGCGCTGTCTTTCCAACTGTCTCAAGTGCTCGCGTGCTTGTTCACGCCTCCGCATTCGCTGCTGTTCCTTCTGCAGCTCTTGCTGACCCACCTTTTCTATACGCTCTCGCTCTGATCTTGCCCGCTCTCGTTTGGCTATCAACAGATCGCGTTCACAACTGCCTTTCCGTGCCCATTTACTAGTCTGGGCCTCAGAGATACTAAACTTGGACAGCCGTTTGTCAATAACAAAACTTTCCGAGCTTCCTGTCTGCACAGTGTGGGACTTGTTCACCTTAAAATTGTCCGTATTGTTGTGTAGACAAGAATCCGTGTTAATTTTTATTCTCAAACTCTTATTTAGCTCTGGCTCAGGTTCCAGTCCATTTATATTAATGTTGATCGCACAGCAGCTACAACTGCAATCGCTTCGCTGCGGCGACAGCTTAAAAGTAGACGTAGAGTGATTCCTTTGAGGCTCCTTTAGAGTGCTGACAGAGGCACTGCTGCTGTCTTTACGGGCTACGTTTGAGCTGCTGATGTCCTTTGCAAGAGTGCTGATGCTTTGGCCTCTCCGCATTGTCTTATATTCAGCTCGATTGCAGCAGGTGCGCAAAAGCGGTAAATTAGGGACTTCTACAGGATCTCCAATTTGCCTACGGCAAAACTGTAGGGCTTCAGCAAGTAAACTTGTCGCTGGAGCTGTTTTGCATCCTTCAATCTTAGTGATAAACTTGGGGTTTTGGTAGTATGTCTCAAAAGTGGGCGGCTTCGATTGCGGCAGCTGTAGCCGCTGGTAGTGCTGAACTTCATATACGGGGCGATCGGCGTAACGAAAATTATACGATTGAACTTTGAATGGGTCGTTGTGAAAGACATCCGTATAGTGGCGACGTGAGCAAATGCTACTGGAAGCGTCTGGTAATAAGAAGGCCTTGGAAATTGGTTCATTGTAATAATACCTATTGCCAAATATACTTACACTGACCGCGGCTCATTTTACGCAATAAATTTGGTGCTTTTCGTGAATTTAGACCAAAGTGATGCAAAATATTGCGCGGCAATCATCTAAATTTTTTTTTTCGAATATATTTCACGTGTCCGAAAAGAAAATTTTGTCAACGATGACTTTGTTTAACCGTAGAGCCATAAGGTATTTACAAATTCGGGTTTTGGGACGCACATTAAAACTCTATCGGCAATAGGACGAAACATTTGTGCAGCAATTCGGTTGTCGGAGACCAGCCTTCTTTAAGAAAATCAATTTCAAAGATAGTAATATAAAATTGTGCTAAGAGTAATTAATAATTGTTTATATATCTTTAGAAAAAGAAATAATATGTCAAAACATATATGCATATAAATATAGAAACGTTACTATTATACACAAGATATCTGACGCAATAAGGGAACTACTTATAGGGCTATACTCTATATAATGTTATTTACATTTTAGATTATTATTCTTAATGCAAACCGATATGCGCTCACAAATGCTACAATTATTTCGCAATAAAACAAACCAAGCACAAAGGTAACAAAATTTCGTTCAAAATTCGGATCACTTGGATCACCAGGATACTCACGCGAGTCACTTGAATGGCTGCAGGTTTCTCTAAGCGTTGTAAGCCACAATAAAGGCTACGTAAAATCCCAATTTATACTCAAGCACATTCAAGCCAATCAATGGGCATATACTATACACATTTTTGGGCGCATAACAAATAAATACCATACAAATCTAATGGGAGTTGCCCTGTTTAATAAGCCAGAAGAAACTAGGATTGAAAGCAAACATTTATTAGTAATAATAATCGCAGTTATGCAATGAGGTTATACTTTTAATTGTAGATACGCAAAGCTGAAATACTTGCTGATTATCTTCGTTGTTTAGACGTTCATAATTTAAATAACTAACTAACTTACTAGATGCGTATGCACTAACGCTTTGAGTACATGTTGTAACTTTAAATGCTTTTAAAGAATTGCAAAATGCAATCATGCACTATATAAAACTATTATGAATATTATGAAATTCGCTAATATACTAAAAATTATAAAGTACAAAAGCATTGTGCAGGGTAACAAGCAACGTTTCTTTTAAAAAGTTAAATAAATAACTGATTATACTAACGATTTGTTCAGTTTTCATAAGTTGTTGTGCGTGTTAAAGCCAGCTTATAAGCGTGTTAACGTGGTCTAGCAATCTATATATACTTGTGAATTAGACAATATACAATATGCATTACAAACTAAATGTCGTTTAATAATATATATCTATATATATATCGCATCACACAAAAAAGCTGGTATGGGGTCAAACAAACTATAATACAATTTACAAATAACTACAACAATATAATACGTTTTGTGCACAGTATATAAACAGAATATTTACTACTATACGAACTAATCTAAGTCTTTGGTATAACAGTAACCGCACACACATACTCTCTCTCTCAAATATTAAAATACCGCTAGCAACATTTCAAATTCGTATAGCTTAGTGCGAGCATATTAGTCAAAACTATAACATTCAATACATATATACTACACATATATATGTAAATAATTTATACTCATTAAAATAAAAATCAATTTATTTATTTAAAAAAAAACAACATTAAATAACGATGTGCAATCATGTAAAGCCATGTCATGTGTTAAGCTAATTTTATTTGGTGAAAGTATTTTGAAAAGTATAGCAATGTAGGTAATTATACTTGTATGACCAAAGTAATATTATTAATTATATTAGATTATCTACCTAAAAAATCAATACTATACTATGCAATCCATATGTCATTTGACAAACGCTTAAATACTAAATTGTAATCTGCTACGTAAGATAAAATACACGATTAATGCTGCGTTAAGTTAAACATACTGGTACATTATATTAGTACCCTTACTATAAAATTAAATACACAAAACACATATGTAACTGAAGTTGTTGGTGAATAAACAAGCTAGATTCAAAAACAAAACAAATCTTAAACTTGTATTTTTTTAGAGATTGTTTCAACTTTTAAATGTATTTTTTAATACTATTGTGCAATCACAATTTTTGTCAAAATTGCGAAAAATTGTTATATACAATTTTTAGAAAGAGATCGATTCCATTACACGAGCCCAAAGCGGTGTATCTTTCCGAAATTTTTAGGACAAAAAGGCAACTGGACGGGTTTTAATATGAAATAAACTTTATAAATTTAAAAAATTTTAATTGTGGAATATATTCACCTTTTATCGATTTGCGATCGATGTGTTATCGGATTGCCAGATTCCCAGTGGGCGTGGCAAAAAAACTTAAAATTTTTTCTGAAGAGGACAACTACAAATATATATCAAAAGGTCAAAAGTTGCAAGTCTCTATATTCAATAGCGCCGAAAAAAGTCGCGTTCATCCGGACAGACGGACAGACATTTCACAACCCCAATATACTTGTTTCAGTACGAGTATAAAAGCCCTCCTGCACAAAAGTTGAAAAATGTTAAATAAGTGTTCGTTCCGTTCAAACCAATTGAACGCATTCGGTTTAATTTTTTGCGTTGTAATCGAACTTATAGTTCATAAATTATACTGTTATGCTCTGATGGTGCTGTTATGATTCTGTTATAAAATGACTAAAGACCTACCTACGACCTATTACCTTCACCGAACAAAGCGTTGACTAAAGCCACTTTTAATAATTAATGAGTTACTCGCATCATTTAAAAAAAAATGCATCGAAAATTTTAAAATTTTTGTGTTTTATTTTTCAGCAAGCCAAAAAACGAGTAACGACAATTTGCTATATAATTTTTTTACACTGTTAACTAACAGTAGATCAAAATGTTACGTTATGTTGCCGTACAACCGTGTGTATGGGCTACAGATAAACAACTGTAACCTCATCGCCAACATGCAGTTGTGATTTTTGCCATTTAAATTGAATTTTGAATGCTTCTATCGGAAGGTATAAAAAGTGCAAGCGTAACGTGTAGATACTTTGTAAAAGTGTTCATAAAGTGAGTGTGATTAATTTTCAAATGTGCGCAGTGTCCGCACCTAAACGGTATTAAACTTTGCTGCCGTAACTGCTGTTCGTGCATATAGGAAAATCAGCCATAAGATTTTTTTGTTTTGAGTTGTGCGCGCACACAATCAAAACAAAAACAAGAAAACCTTTAAGGGTACTTTCTTTCGAGCTAAAATTAAACAATGGAGACCACCGTGAGCTCTGAAGTTGGTAAGTAATCAAGTCCCTTTCGAATTTTGTATTCATAATTTGAATTGAATTTTCAACCTCTGTGGTCGCTGCACCACACGCGTGTACGTCAGTCGTATGTATGTACATACATATACTGGCGCGCAAATTGTTGACGACCTAATGCATAATTCTATGCGCACGTAAAATGTTCAACTCATGTACCCACTGTTTAAAGCATTTTTAGCCATTTACTTTGCTTAATAAACGTGCCACATTTGGTTGCAATTATAAATTATTTGCTACAGTACAATGCTTTGTGCTTTTTAATAGAGTAAAACATCACAAATGTATTCTGCCATCTGGCAACATTATGCATACATCTGTGTGTTGTTGTTGCTGGTACAAGTACAGGTACAGTCTGCTGCTTGAAATATGACTAATGCCTAAAGCTTTCTTTGACACATAGAAATTTTTGCATTTACATTTGTTTTATTTACACTGCGTACGCACCGATTATTGTACTTTTATAAAAAGGGCACATTTTAAATTTCTCTACATAATGTAAACAATCTTGCCACTTTACACAAGTGTAATTCTGAGTGGCAACACTGCAATGACCCAATCTGGCAGCGCCGACAAGCAGCACATTTTGAGGTTTACGCAATTTTCTTCAATTCCACTTAGTTATCAATAAAGTTATAAAAATAACGTTGCCGAGAAAGCTCGTTTGTAAGTTATTTAATGCTTTTGACATAACTTATGCCATTCAAACCATTTACAATAAAAACTTAATAGGAAAAAGCAGACTTTAACCAAAATTATGTCGCAAGCATTTGCTTCTGCCGTCTGTCGGACCGGAGTTGCGATACGCTGTACCCGGCGTACCTTGAGCACGGCAAGATTGATACGCAATGTGACTCGTCCACGCCTAGTCACCCATACAGCATTGACCAAAAATTACCAACATGGTAATTGTATTCTTGCCACAACGGGTAATATGCAGCAATATGTTCGCCAGTACGCAAATGAAAAAAAAGTATTTGAGCGCACCAAACCTCATTGTAATGTGGGCACTATCGGCCATGTAGATCATGGCAAAACCACACTGACAGCGGCTATAACGAAAGTACTAGCGGATAAAAAACTGGCAGAGAGCAAAAAATACAATGAGATTGACAATGCGCCTGAAGAGAAAGCCCGTGGCATAACAATTAATGTGGCACACGTTGAATATCAGACAGAGACTCGACACTACGGTCACACAGATTGCCCCGGTCATGCTGATTACATTAAGAACATGATTACAGGCACCGCACAAATGGATGGCGCTATTTTAGTAGTGGCAGCCACAGATGGTGCTATGCCTCAGACACGTGAGCATATGTTGCTGGCCAAGCAAATTGGTATTGATCATATTGTGGTGTTCATCAACAAGGTCGATGCTGCCGACCAGGAAATGGTTGACCTAGTCGAAATGGAAATACGTGAACTACTTACCGAAATGGGATACGATGGTGATAAGATTCCTGTAGTAAAGGGTTCAGCACTGTGCGCTCTGGAGGACAAGAATCCTGAAATTGGATCCGAAGCTATACTAAAATTACTTAAAGAGGTAGATACTTTTATTCCCACACCAGTGCGAGAGTTGGACAAACCCTTCCTGTTGCCTGTAGAAAATGTGTATTCTATTCCTGGTCGTGGCACTGTCGTTACGGGTCGTCTAGAACGCGGTGTAGTAAAAAAGGGAATGGAATGCGAGTTTGTAGGTTACAACAAGGTGCTAAAGTCCACCGTCACCGGCGTGGAGATGTTCCACCAGATTCTCGAAGAGGCTCAAGCTGGAGATCAACTGGGTGCGTTGGTACGTGGAGTTAAGCGCGATGATATTAAACGCGGAATGGTTATGTGCAAGCCGGGCAGCGTCAAAGCACTGGATCAGTTGGAGGCGCAAGTTTACATTCTGTCCAAGGAAGAAGGTGGTCGCACTAAGCCTTTTATGTCGTTCATTCAGCTGCAGATGTTTTCCCGCACATGGGATTGTGCTGTGCAAGTACAAATTCCAGACAAAGATATGGTTATGCCAGGCGAGGATACTAAACTGATATTGCGTCTAATACGTCCCATGGTCTTGGAGCAGGGTCAGCGTTTTACGCTTCGTGACGGAAACTTAACTTTGGGCACGGGCGTTGTTACAAATGTAATGCCTGCACTGACAGAAAGTCAGCGCTCTGAACTAACGGAGGGTAAAAAGGCGCGTGAGAAAAAAGTCGCTGCCAAAAAGTAATAATCTTGTATTCGCCAGAATTCTGTTTTAAACTCAGTCATAAATAAAAGAAAACTATTTTTAATTTATAAATATTTTATACATATTGCGTTCGAAGCCCATAAATAAATAAATATTAAATAAAGAAAAATATATATATATGTGTGTATATAAATATATAAGGACTGGTAACGAACCAGTGTTGCCAGTCAATTTGTCTTTTGATCTGTTCTCTTTTATATGAATGTTATGTATCGGTGTCGATACTGATATCGTGCTAGCCTTATTACTTAGATCTTAATCTAATTTAATTTAGAAATATCCAGCCCCATGTTATTTATATTGTCAATAGTTTTAAAAGATCAATCAAGAGTCTTACAAACCAAGTATCGATAATTGCAAATATCATCACTAGTGCCACGGCGACCAGTGTCGGTTAACGCTTAATTCCAACCGCTACGCAGCTGATTCTCATGATAGAAAATTTTGAAATTGAATTGAAAAAAGTTGATTTACGCTAATATGTTTTCTTACCGTTTGCCAGAACTTACGGGTATATTCGTATATTTATTGTACATCTAAACAACTGTATTATATTCATTCAAAACGTTTATTATTCACAGATGAACTAGGTGATACCTCGTCATTGACTGAACTTCCCTTTCCCGACATGCTGGAGGCACCAGCAACGTCCAAAGAGCAACATTTGGATTCTGTTAATAACGATGGTAATGCCAATGAAGTTGACGCATGTGTGGAAAAAAAATCTGCATCAACCTCAGTAACCGAACTCCTGAATACACCGGGACCAAAAAAGGCGCCAATTGTGCGAATTCTGGAGAACAAACGTTTAACTGCACCGACGCCCATGGGTCCGGCCCTAAAGAATATGTTAGGCGGACCAGTTAGAGTAGTAACAACTCCAACGAAAACGACGCAAACTACGGAGGTTAAAATTCTTAACAAACTGCAGACAAAACCATTGAATACTTTTAGCAATGCGGCCGTTAGAATTGGCAGCACCACAATAGCATCTCCAACGGGTTCATCACTTCCAGCCACGACGCCTAAGAACATTAGCGGCGTAACAATGACCCAAATTAAAACAACTGATGGTAAAGTGCTGTTTTTACATAAGTCGGTGCCTGTAACAGGTGGAGCAGCCGCCAAGGTGCCAGTGAGTGCTACAACTTCTCGTTTAGTTAGCCAAACAACAACTAGCGGCTCAAACCTACGACAAGCTACTATTTCCAAAGGTGTGACCCAAAGTGGCACGGGTCCCGTTAGGAACGTAGCGACTAATTCGTCAGTAACAGTGAGAGGCTTAACAGCCATAGCCGCTTCTAAGCCAACCTCTCAAGCAACAACAAATCCCATTACAACAACAATAACAACAACTGCTGCACAGTCAACCACATTGGTTAAAAGTCCGCCATCAGCAGAAGCTACTTCTGTTCCGGTGGCAGCTAAAATGCCCATACAAGTAGTGCGCACCGCCGATGGCAAGCTTATTAAACTCAACCAAGGAGCTCCTTCTGTACTTTTAAATGCTAAGCCAACAACGGTAACAGTTAGGGCTTCAGCTAATACCACACCAGCAATGCCAACGGCTATTTTAAACAACAATACCAGTAAGTTAATAAACAAGCCTTCTGCACAGGTGATCATAAAGGGGCCGTTGAAGCAGCTGCCGGCGGGAGCATCGCTTAGTCCTGTCATCAATAATACAACCAGCACAAGCACAACAACCAACAGCAACAGCAGCAGCAACGTATTGTCAGCACCAACAACAGGGTCAACAATGCCAACAGGCAAAATGCTAGTACAAAGCTCTACGGGCAAACAAATTGTTGTACCCACAAAAAACATTATTAAACTGTCGCCGAAGCCGTGCGCTAGCGCCATTACTAATGCAAATACAGCTGCTGCGTCAAGAGGTCTGCATGCGATTCAATTGCCAGGGAAAAGCGGTGTGAAGTATGTACGTTTACTGCCCAATAATAATGAAACGACTACTAGTCCACAAAAAGTGTCGCTTGGTCGTCCTCGCACGAGCAGTAATAACACTAATAGCAACAATTCAACTGTATCTGTAAGCAACACCAGCAAGATCGTAATGAAAACAATGGGAGGTAGCATTGTGCCGCTACCGTCTATGCAAACTTTGGTGCCCAGGGTAAGTAAGAATAAATTAGATCATTTTACTAATAAACACAATGTGCTGAGAATATAACTTATAATATTTAAAGAAGAGCTGCGTAATTATATTATACTACTTAGTGAATTACAATCTCAAAAGAAGCTATCGCTTCCATTCCTTGCATATATTAACATAGAGAAATAGCCATATAAATCATAAAATTTAGTTATTGCCTTATTCTAAAGCAGATTCTAAATTAAAGTATAACCATACAAATAAAATCAGGAACTTAAAATAGTTTTAAACCTTAATATTTGGCAAATATGCTAAAAACTTATTTTTATATTGTCCTTATAGCGAGCACCTGGCGCAACATCCAGCACAGCAAATGCTAAGGCCCCATCCAGCAGTAATAGCTTGGACGCTGCACGCAAGCACCGGCTATCCGATAACAATGTGCAAATAAAGCATCTAGCAAATGATAGCACTGGCGATGTCGGAGGACCAGAGGCAAAGAAGGCGCGTTATGTTATTGCTATGCCGCACACGTCGACGGCTTCGTCGACCACGATGTCCGCGACGTCGATGACCACAACCCCAGCGTCACAGAAACGTATGCAAAAAATGATGGGAGCACGAACACCACAGGTGCAGCGCGTCACGGTGCAGGGCGCCAATAAGACCGGCAGCGCCAACATCACCACCCGAAAGGTCTACAATCTGGTTACAAAAAGTGATGCTAATAACATTAAGTATATGATATGTAACAAAGGTGGCGAAGGAAAGCCACGCACAGTTTTCAATACTACAATGCGGAGAGGATATACGTTAGCTAACTCAAAGCTGCGCCATTCTGGTACGCTTACTCCGCAACAACTGCGTTTTAAGCAGCTGAAATTGCAGCAGCAGAAGCAAGTTGTTGCACAGGCCAAGCTTCGACAACAACAGCTACAGAAACAGCAGAATCAGGAGTCATCACAAACAACATCACAACAGCAGCAACAAACACAACAACAACCTTCATCAACGCAGGTCAATAAAATGGCTGTGCCGGCAAAGCCACTGTTTGACATACTTAAGCCGCCACCAACGCCGGCGCCTGGAGCAACTGCAGCACTTGATGCATTAGGCGGATCTCGACGAAAACATTGCAACTGCAGCAAATCTCAATGCTTAAAACTTTACTGTGACTGTTTTGCCAATGGTGAATTTTGTCAGGATTGCACCTGCAAAGATTGCTTCAACAACCTGGACTATGAGGTTAAGCGAGAACGAGCCATACGCAGCTGCTTGGAACGCAATCCCAGCGCCTTCAAGTGAGTCTCTAAGAATAAAAATAAAAAAATAGGACAGTATTTAATATTCTTTGTTACTTTACCTCTTAAAGACCCAAAATTACTGCGCCCAATTCCGGCGACATGCGTTTACACAATAAGGGCTGTAATTGCAAACGGTCCGGGTGTCTAAAAAACTATTGCGAGTGCTACGAGGCCAAAATACCCTGCTCCGCCATGTGTAAATGCGTAGGTACGTATATATATTTCTACGATGCTGTTATTGACTGCATTTTCAAAAGTTGACAATCAGGCAAACAAAACCAGAATATAGTCAATCTCTATAATAAAAATACCGCGTAAAACGTAAAAGTAAGACAAATATAAAATATATAGTAATAATAATACTTTAAAGTATGAAATTAAAGGCATTTTTCTGGCGTGCTTAAAAAGAAACGGGCCGGACAGATTGATTTTACTATATAGACTGATCCAATAATAATAATAATATAACATATATTTTTATAATGTATTTTAAAAACTTTAGGGTGTCGAAATATGGAGGATCGTCCCGATGTTGATATGGACTCAATGGATAGCGTTGCTGATGTTAAAGTGCAAGCGAATAAAATGAAGGAAGTCAACGGAACAAGTCTGCAGGACAATCGCTCAAATGTCTATCTAACAGACGATGTGATAGAAGCAACTATAATGTGCATGATATCACGCGTTGTTATGCATGAAAAGCAAAATATGCCAATAGAGGATACGGAGCGTGAGGTGATGGAGGAGTTGGGCGAAAGTTTAAACCAAATTATTACATTTGCTAAGGAGAAGAATGATACATTTCACATGGATGATCCCAAGACAACGGCTTAACAACTGCGCTTAAAAGTTATCGATATACTTAGAAGTTTTAACTTTCGCTCTTCAGTTTATAGCCTTTTTTATTTTTAAGTTTAAAGCTATTTGACTTGTTTTTATTCAATTTCTTTTAATATAGATTTCTAAAAGTTGACCTTAAAGTGTAAAGTGCCAATAAATTAATACCCATATGCAATTGCATGTATATAGCATTTACAATGTGCTTTAGCGAATGTAAAAACTTGTATCTGATGGCATAGTTTCTTAGCGTATTGTGAAGCTAAAAACTGATTATATTCAAAAAAAAAAAAATACTGTAATATTGTATATAAATAAATTACATTTAATAAAGCACAATTTTAAATTTTCATAAATTTGTTATTTAGAGACCATATGACTTCGATAATATGAATATTATAAGTGAATGTGCATAAGTAACATATAAAACTAATTTTTCCTTAATTAAATGTTTTAAATTTTACATAAACTCTGAAGACAGTCTTTGAGACGAGCTTTTTTCTGGCGTCATGTCCTCTTCGCGGTCGTCTACCAACTTGTCGTACCGCCCGTCAGTCTCATCTCCACTGACAATATCTTCGTCAACGATGAACTGACGTACTTTTTTCTTCGCACTAAATAGAATACGAGCCCCGGGCTCTCGTTTCTTGGTTCCAGGCGTTTTTAAAATAGACATGGGTGATCCACTAGATGGCGTTTTCTGCTGACGAGATATCTGTTCCGTCGCGCCCATTATCGCAGACTTCAATAACATATTCCTTCCAATCGATGGCCGATTATCACTGCCATTAACTACACGAAGCACGGTTCGTGCCGGTGAAAATGATTTTCGATCACGAACTACAATTACATGAAGCTGTGAGCGGCGCGTTGGTGTAAGATTCGATTGGATACTTGTGTCTGGTAGTGCTTCAGATTTTTGATTTTTTTGTTTGTCTGCCTTCGCCTTTCGCAGAAAACTTTTTAGGTCACGACTTGCTTTGACAGCTGGCTTCTTCATAGTTTTCAGCCCCACGTTAGACTTAGTTTTGGGCAATACCGCGGCATCTGGATCCACCCAATCGTTAGCTTTAAGGCGCAACAAATGATCGAAACGTTTATCTACATTCTCGCTCTGTAAACGCAACATATCCCACCAGCCCTCTAAATCTTCAACGAAGACCGGTTTTGTCTCCTCGGTGCCATCATTTGGCTTCAGATCGACACCTCTAGCACCCGCCTCACAACGATCAATCAGACTCTTGAATTGCATTAGTTTTTTGCTGGTTAGCAGCTTGGTCTGCCCAATGGCAGCATTTATCAAGTCCTTTCCCCCAGTCTCCTGAAGTAGCGCTTCATTTTGATTAATATATAAGTTCCACTCGTCACAAAGCGAATTAAGGCGTCTTATTTCCGTATCGAGCTGCATTCGAAAGAATGCCACGGAATCCAGTTTTTGACGAACTGCAACGGGCGTCTCTGGGGTTTCTTTATACAAACTTTGCCTACATTTGCTGTTACGCTCTGCTCGTAAATTTTCTTTACCACGAGAAACGGTCACAAAAGGACTAAGAGCATTTGACTGACGATCTGGATAATGTAGCGGCGAAGTCACCAACATAGTCTTGTCATCTAAAATTGTTAAATTGCTTTGAAATCAAATTAAATTAAAATACTGTGGTGTCTTAAGGACATCACACTTAAGTAAATAAATTAAACATTTTTAAAACTTACCATCTAAACCCGTGCTCTGTGTCTCCGTTACTGGAAGAGATGGTGCTAATAACTGTCTCCTAGCACCACACGTTTTACTATTAGGCTTGCCTAATGAGTCAGGGATTATATCGGATATGTGCTCGTGGGGCTCCAACAATTTGGTGCTACAACTATTGGACTTGCATGCAGTAGATGTTGCCTGTGCCTTAAATAAATTATTACTTCGAACTACATATAGAGATGCATCTTCAGTTGCTTGCAGCATGCCCATTTTTTTAACAGCCACTTGCATTGTTTGCTTTTGTTTGATTTTCGGAGGCACAGGCTTTTTGGCCTTCATGCGTGTCGAAAGCTGTGAGGACGAATTGCTTTTTATCGGTTTATCTGCATTCGTCAGTTGTTTTGGCTTAACTGCTTGTCTAGAAAACAAAGGTCTTAGAGGCTTCGACTTTATTGCATCTGATGTTGCGGAAGTTGCAGCCTTCATGCGTGTAGAAAGCTGTGAAGAGGGATTATCTTTTATCGGTTTATCTGCAGTCGCCAGTTGTTTGGGCTTTACTGCCTGTCTAGTATTTGTACTAGCAGAAAACAAAGGTTTGGGAGGCTTCGACTTTATTGCATCTGAAGTAGCAGCAGTTGGCAAAGGCTGTGCCACTTTGCCAATCGCCCACACTTTAGGCTGTAATGCAGTACCAGCAGGAGCCGACAAATGTTTGCTCGTACAGGCCATTTGGGTAGACACTGGAGCCGTTGCCATAAGTTTAGAATCCGTTTTTCCTACTTTAGAATCCACCACATATATTGAGCGACGTTTTTGCTGCGCCTCTACTCCAGTTAATGTAGTCGGCTGCGGCAAAATCTGTGTTCCCTTGGGTCCCTTTTTTTGTATGGCCTGGTGCTTATTCTCCTTCCATTTGAGAAATTGTTGTAAGTAATTCGCTTGGCGCTTGGTCATTTTATTGATAGAGGTTCCCTTTGAAGCCAGCAGTGGATTTTCTTGCTCGGTATTTGTCGCAATAGGCGAAGAGGAGTTACGTTTTAGTCCCATTTGTGTCAGTCTCTTTGGCGGTGTGGGACTGATACCCATGGCGCGATTACTTTGAAAAAGTTCGTCGCGAATCTTATAACGCGCGACGCGCTGGCGTTCCCGGTTAATTTCATTATGGTTGCGCGGACTTAACACCCTCGACTGCGCCTTAAACAAGTTCTTACGATTTTCCATGTTCTTTTTTCGTACAGATGACAGACTTTACGTTTATGAAAGGAGGGTATTCAATTATATGAAATATTTTAACACTTCAAACGCAACTTCTGTTTTGCCGATAAAAATGCTGAATTTGAGCGCACTCTATGTTTAGGCGATGTTGCCACACATTGCGATTCGGTGTGACCGCTCGTTTTGCAGTGCGTATGAAAATACATTGATGCATTTACAAACATTAAAATAAATTTAAAAGACGTACATACGATAACTTTAACCACTTATTAAATTATAATAAAAAAAATACGATTTAAATACAATGACTACGTACCAATTAAAACAATAATGTAAATTCAAATCTGCAACTAGACAATATTATAAAAAAGAAAAATCGGCGAACATAGAATTATATATACAATTTATATTTGTGTGTGCTATATGTATGTGTGTGTGAGTGTTTAGAGGGGTTAAAAAATAAACAACAACTTAAGCGATGAGCAGAGCAGCATTGCCAGCAAAAACTACACGCCCTACTCTTTATCATAATGGCTTTTGTCTTTTTTAAATTCAGATTAAATTGCTCATGGAAGTTACAAGAAATCTAACAACTTTTATCAATATATAAACCAAGGCTTGTAAAAGTAAAATTGTGTTTACTTTTCAAGACAGTGTTTTTGGTAGAAAATAAAATGCATGCTGCTGGCAACGCTATGCAAGCTCGATTCTTCTCTTTCTGTCTTTCTCACACACACATATCTGCCTGTCATTTTCAGTTGTTTCGTCGTGAGTGCCGCTATCAATTCGTGTTTGTTGCTCTGTTGCTGGCCTGGCTGCGGCCCCGTCATCGTCGTCGGTGTATTTTTAATCACTTTTCTCACTGCCTGTGGCTTTGAAAATATTGTACTAATTTGGAGACGTGCAATCATATATACGAGTTATTGTTTATATAATAAGTTTCGTTGTGTTGATTTGAAATGCGAGTGTGCAAATAAACGTAAATCATAACCTTTTTCTACAAAGCGCTAAGGGAGTAGGCAACTAACAACAATTGCATATATGTATGGACGTATATGTATGTGTGCGTGAGCAACAAGGCTGATAAAAAAGAATAAATCATCTGAACGTTAAACAAGTAGTACTAAGAAGAGCAACAATTTAAACACAAACCACCCAATAAAAAATGGAAGCAATTGCCAAACATGATTTCTCTGCTACTGCCGACGATGAACTCAGTTTCCGTAAAACTCAAATTCTAAAGGTAAGAAAAAGCAATAAAGACCCAAGCTAGATATGCATTTTTATACATCGTCGCAACTGTTTATGTACAGATTCCACTCACCCGACTGGTCCTTCTTACATTTTTGTATACATCTAGTACGTGCATGTCTAACTTGATGGCTGTGTTGCATTATCCAAGTAAACCCATATTACTCTCTCAGGTTAGGTGTATTTGTTGTAAATGTCGCTAAGAGACGTAGAAGTGCATCCAACAATGTAAACCTGCATTTACATACATAACTTGACCAACACTTTTTGAGTACAGGCTTGCAAACCCTTGCATTTACTTTGCGTCATGTGATGCTAGCCTCAATAATTAATTAAAATTATAAAATGTAGCAAAAATAAGAAGCATCGGTTGATAGTACTAATTTTCCATTAAAACCCTTACATCATTTCAAAGAAGCGAGTGGCGCAAAACATAGTAAACAGATAAAATAAGCCTATTTGTACCAAAATAAATGAATAAAGTTTGGAATAGCGACAAGGAATATTTCGCCATAGTTTCATATTATAAACGACATAAATTCGTTGAACGGCAAGTAACTATTAGTGCGAGTGGCTGTGAAAATAATTTTTTAGTGTGCATACCCTATACTTTTATATTTGTTTCAGCTGGAGCCTGAACCCCGAGGCCCAAATTCTGATGGAGAATCTGGTTTTTCCCCACTGCACTATTGTCCAAAACTCTTAGGTGTGCGCTTGCCTTACTTGGGGAACCTTTATGAAATAGGTTCTCTTTGTTTTGGCAGGCGAAATTTCAGGTTTTTGTTGTCAGGCGCTGTAAGTTGACTGCGGCGTAGTTCTTGTTGTTATTTTTTACTGTCTATCCGCTCTTGTCGTAGGTTAGTCACTCAGCGTGCATGTATTTGTTTTTTTTTCCTTCCTGCAGGGTCGCTTTAAACTTGTTCATGTTTGATTGATGGAGTCAATGACTTGAACTACGCTTTATCAAACAGCTGATATTGCTGGTTGCCAAAGGTTTATCAGTTGCATTTACGCCAGATCAAATGGCAGCTGGGACTCGACTACTGCTGCCAACAAGATTTAGGCTTGATTAGTAAGGAAAGAAAGACAAAATATGCCAAAGATCAGGTCCGCCTAGTTAAAAGTTGTTGTTTACTATTGATGGGAACAGACATCATCATAGATCTTTATTTATTGATCAAAATTAATCGAATAGTTATTCATTTATAATCTAAATTTTTCAAAATCAAGTGATTTAACAAAATTTGTACATTAAATAAACTAGACTAATCTTTAATTTGAAAATGTGTTAGTTAGCAGAGTCTTAACGAAGAGTTATCAAACATTTTAGTCCTCTAAAAATTTTAAAATATTCATAACATTAATGTACTAAATGTATATTCTCTATACACGACAGATATTAAATGTGTACATTTTGTTGCTAAAAATAAACAAAACTATTCGTCGCTTTTGTAAAAAATGCGAATTCGCCGATGATCGGAACTATAGAGCTATTGCTGATGCCTGCCAGCGAAATTATATAAGCAATAACAACAGCAGCAGTATTAAACAACTTTTATTACTAAATATATAAACAAACAACAAATTTACACATTACATTATGTTACACCCAAAGAATAGACCAAATGGAAATGTTAAAATTATTTTATTTTTGTATATTGTGCTAAGTAAAAAAGCATTGTACATATGTACATATATTTAAAACTATTAAGATCCGCGTATGTGTAATTTACCCACTTAAATAGTATTTTGTTTAATCTGTTTTTTGACACTTTTTTCGCTTTTATTCTTTTGTTCTTATTGATGGCTCGCTTATATAGTTTAGATACATCAACAATCTTAAAATAATAGCTTAAAGAAGTTGAGAACATTTAAAAAAGTAAACAAATCGTACGCAGCAGCAATAATTATTACACGAAAGCAATTTCTCATTTATTACGTTGTCACCCGTTAGTGACTCACTTTTTCTATTAAGGTTTTTTTTTATTGCAGCTTAAAACGTAATAATTTCCTTATAGATGGTAATCACTTTCATTGAGTCTTAAGTAAATAAAACCACTTTCCCATTATTAGATAAAATACAAATAGTTTCCTTTATTTACAGATATTAAATATGGAAGATGATTCAAATTGGTATCGCGCTGAATTGGATGGGAAAGAAGGGCTTATACCCAGTAATTATATAGAAATGAAAAATCATGAGTAAGGCGAAAACACTACACATTTCGGCACATTCATAAAATAGTTTTTTAATTTTCTTTAATTTGTTAAAGCTGGTACTATGGACGCATAACCCGTGCCGATGCGGAGAAGCTGCTGTCAAATAAACACGAGGGCGCTTTTTTAATACGCATAAGCGAATCTAGTCCCGGCGATTTCTCATTATCCGTCAAGTATGTATTATTAAACAACATGTTAATAACAAAATTAATATCTCTTAATTCTTTCACAGATGCCCTGATGGCGTGCAACATTTTAAAGTGCTACGGGACGCCCAGAGCAAATTTTTTCTCTGGGTTGTCAAATTTAATTCCCTTAACGAATTGGTCGAATATCATCGAACGGCGAGTGTATCGAGATCACAGGACGTAAAATTGCGTGATATGGTACCTGAAGAGGTAAGTTTCATCAAGATTATCCTAAGTATTGTTATGCAATTGATTGCCAATTAATCCAGACAGTAATTAAATTTTAAAAAAAATTAATTAAGATTTTTCCATTCAAGAAATTGTTTATTAGTTAAGAATATACCATAGACTTTTACATATATTAGAGGAATCAATGTATAAAATTTGGTAATTTGTTATTAAAAAAAAGTTTATATTAGCATAAATGAAACAGAAACAAATTAAATCTCAAAACTACAATTTTTATTTTCCAGATGCTCGTTCAGGCGCTGTACGATTTTGTGCCACAGGAATCTGGTGAATTGGACTTTAGACGCGGTGATGTCATCACTGTTACAGATCGTTCTGACGAGAATTGGTGGAATGGTGAAATTGGCAATAGAAAAGGCATTTTTCCAGCAACCTATGTAACGCCATATCATTCATAATAATGTGCACCCAAACACACACATACATAAGCATAAAACAAAATCCACATACTATAAACTACTTAAAACAAATTTTAAAACACATATTATTGTATGTACTGTTTAATAATGCGACATACGCATGACATATTAGATATTGTATAAATTGTAAGCATATAAGCCGAATGCATTTTTTACTTTACTGACAAACAGATAGAAGCCGTATTCTAAATTGAAACAATATCACAACACTAAACTGACAACTGAATCCTCTTGTATGATGAATATAAGACATGACACTATATTATTACCGAAACTAAAATTTTTGATATATGTATACATATATATATTATTTAAGTTCAACCATATGTAGTTTTCCACGTACCACTCTAAATGTGCTATTTATTTTGTGTGCGTGTGTGTGTGTGAGAATGAAAATTTCTAACTAAATATATTATTACAAATTACCAATAAAAATCAACAAAAAACTACCGCTTATTCAAAAAGAAAAAAAAAACACTATGACAACAATTTTTGCCTAAATGTCTCAAATCGAAGATATTTAAAATTATCATAACTAACCTTAATATATAATATATTTACATGTATTAAAAAATTAATAATTATTAAGAATATATTTTGGCTCAGTTGTACATGTACATGCTTGTTTTTCGATGCGCCTATAACTAAATTATGTAAAATTTGTTTCCTCATTTATACATATAAGATTTTTGTTTACTTCTGATTCAGTTAATAGCATTTGGTGAATATTTGCATACATGCTCAAAGGAATAATACTTATTTGATACTGGCATACATTGTGCTTTAAGTGAATATATACTATTTAATATCTCTTTTATGTTACGTAAGCGTCTTCTGTTGTCATAATATTTCACCAACACGTAGTTGCACATTTTTAACATTACATACTTTATGCATAACAATAAAAATGAAGTTGCCAATATCAGTAATTACACCGAAAAATAATATTTTTATATGCCCTAAAATACACGAAAATTAAACGAAGAACGAAGTTGCCTCATAAAAACAATTTGTCAACATTTATTTTATAATTTAATATATATATATATATATATATATATAATATATATATACACAGAAATTTTGTACTAATCTGCAGGTATGTATATAACTTTTTCAAAAAATAGGTTACCGCAATAATTAAACCAACTCGTTGGATTGGGAAATATTGACTTAATAATTAGTATCAATAAAACTATCAAAAACGAAAATAAATCAAATTTAAATAACACATTTTTTTAATAAAAAAAAATTAACTGTAGCGCTTTTATATGTGATGTGCTCGTGGTTTGAAATTAACTGAACTATACGACGTTGCCAACTATACGTGTTTTTGGCCATGGCAATATCGTACGGAAACATCGATAAAGTCATAACATTTTGATTAATGGTATTTTTTAAAATTAGCCGATTCTGTAAATGGACTAAGAACTCTGTTCTATAATCGAAGATTTTTATAGTTTGAAGAAATACAATATTCACATATATAGCTTGTAATAAAAAAGTCAGTATTCGCTTTTTGAAAAATCTAGCATGTTCTCTTTATAAACGGACGGTCACACTTCAATCGTAGTGACGACTAAAAGCATGTTAGACGAATTGTTACGAGAATTGGAGTAAATTGACTAAAATATATATGTGCAAAAATAATACTTATTAATAAATATATATCATTTCAAATTTGAACAAAATTGGCTGTGTCAGACCTATTGTGTTTGTGTGAAAGAAGACCAATGCGATTTTAGGTCTTTTTTATGTGACTTATCAAGAAAAATTTTGACGCACGGCACACACACAATCGAATCGTCGACGTATGTACATATATACCCGTGAGTGAAAATTGCAAAGGCAAGTTAAAGTGTGTGTGTGCGTGTGTCTGTGATATTTCGGTAACTTACGCGTCTTATCACACAGTCAACTACTCCTGGTTTTGTTATTTTTGGTTTCACCTTTACCACCCGCTTATACAAAAATGCCGCTAATTGCCTATAAGGAAAACCACATTCTCAGTCCGCAGCAACTGCGCAAGCTTAGTGAACACAAATACTCGTGCTTCAGCGCAAGCCTGCTAGATCCTTTGCTGCAGCCCTGGTGGAATTGGCTGGTCGCCCAAACGCCGCTTTGGCTGGCGCCCAATCTTATAACAATCGTTGGTCTAATACTCAACATTGTGACAACGTTGATATTAATATGGTAAGTGTTTTTGAAATATGTTTGTCTTTGGTCTTAGATGTATGCACAAGTGTACGTACACACACGTGTGCATATATACACATGCTTCAATGAATATTACAGACATTTAACTCAATTTGGAAAGGCATTTCAAATGCGTTGTGTGATTCTTGGGTGGCGTGTTTGCGTTTGGGCGACAAGTGATTGCATACATACATATGTGTAGTGAAATCTAATGCGCCCTTTGAAATGTACGCAGTGATTAGAAGCAATGAGAATATCAGAACGTATTTTAATTAAAAATCCTACATATTGTCCACATGCTTCCTCTGGTCCCAATTCAAAGAATTGTTTCTTTGTTTGTTTGAATTCGTTTCAATTTTTCTAGAAACAGCTGTTATGTACATACAAACATTAAACTCTCTTATTAGGTTCTGAACATTTTATAACGATCATGATATCGAAGTCGCAGGTTCTGAGGCCCGACAATGTTTTTTTTTTTAGTTTTTGGGTACTCGTTCACGAAGTGAAAGAGTATATTGGTTTTGTGCAATGTCCGTCTTGCTGTCCGTATGAACGCAATTATTTTCGCCGCTATTGAAGCTAGAGACGTATGGATGTATATTCGTGTGTACCCGCGTCAGAAAAAGTGTTAAGGATTTTGGGCTGCGCCCACTAGGGGCGTGGCAAACCGATAACACCTAAAATCGCAAATCGATAAAGTTCACAATTTAAAACTAGAGCCACCAAACTTGGTGTGTGTATAGGTGGCGATCTCCCCAAAAGATTGACACCTTGATACCCCGGCCACGCCCCCAGCGCCCCCGCCCTTCAAAATCTGATATGGCTGATATAGCCACAGTTTTTGAGCTAGGGTCACCAAATTTGGGATTTATATTACTGGAATGCTCCCGCAAACATCAGAACAATTTTTTGGCCACGCCCACTCCCGCCCCCACAATCGCGAAAACAGATATACCTGATAGGTCGAATCGATAAGTGCTGCATATTTGCAATTTTAAAGCTAGAGTCACCAAATTTGGCATGTAGATAGCTGGTAAACTCCTCTAAAGATTGAGACCTTGATTTCTCGGCTACGCCCACTAGAACGCCCCCCAGCGCCCTCATTTAAAGATCGGCACAAAATTTCGGCCATCCCCACTCACACATCTACCCCCACCCCCACCCAAATTACAATATACCGAAATTTTTCAAAATAATAATAATTAAGAATGTGAACGAGCATAACGAATACTCCTCCAGGGTCGTCCGTTAGTGCGTATGTGTTAAATGCTTTGCAGAGGGCAATTCTTCGTCGGGTGACATCGATTTAAGCATTCTACCTTGTTTTGCTTAGTAGCTTGTTGCTTGCATGGTTGGTCCGAGCAGAAAAAGCGGCTCTGATAAGATAGCAACGGAACGACGACGTCGCAATTTATGTACTATTTATTTATTTTTTATCTTGATTTTGTTCTATTCAGCGTTAACTAAAACTAAAAGGTCACTTTTAAAAGTATTAATTTGCTTGCTAGTCATCAGTTAGTTTTCGATATTGATAGTATTTCCTTGGGGTTTGTGTTCACATGTGAACAAAAGTTCAATTTAATTAACCCTCAGAGTTAATTATTTTCAAGTACAATATTGGAAGACTCCTTGCTATGCAATTGATGATTTCTTTGATTGAATTAAATTCAAATTTGCATTTCTAATTGATTTCCATTTTGTAAATTACTGTCGATCACAGCAAACGTCAAATTTGACGCTTTAGTAATTGAATTTCTTTCTGCGTTTATGAACATAACAACTGTGCTTATACACAGGACACGAAGACCATTGACAACCGCTGTCTCATCGATTTTCCTCTCTCAAGCCGACGTCCTTTAAAACCAGGAGAGCTTTTTTTATAACCGGCCACTTTAGGTAAAACTGTTGCCCTGATCAGTTTAAACTACAAATTCATTTGTTTATTGTTGACTTGGCCAAATACGAATAAAATAAGTAACACATATTCCTTTTGAAAAATTAGTTTCTTTTTGCAATTTTCAAAACTCAAATTCAGCTAATTAGCTGTCTTTATCAGCACTAATTAGGAATAGACTTTTAACCGAATGACCAACATGCGATTCTATAGCAGGGTCGAAAATTGTTGCCAAGATAGAAAGACTCTTTCCCTTTTAATCACTTGTTCCATCATTTGCGAGTGCTAATGGACTTCGGACATGTCTGGGGAACTCTTGAAAGTACTCTCAGTTATTTTGACTAAAATTTTTTAAAACAATATTTAGTTTTCTTTTATTTATTTTTTATTCTTTGGAATAGTTGCATAATATATCATGTAATTTTTTAAAGTTAAATAAGCAACACTATTTTATTAAAATTATGAAAATTCAAAATTTTAGTGCTTTAATAATACAATTATATTCATTTATCAATACAGCTATAGTCCAAATGGCGTTGAGCCACCGCCACGTTGGACCTGCTTCCTCTGCGCTCTCGGTCTGTTCATCTATCAGAGTCTGGACTCTATAGATGGCAAGCAAGCCCGACGTACCAACACCTCATCGCCGCTAGGCGAACTTTTTGATCATGGCTGTGATTCCATATCAACTATATTTGTGGCGCTATCAGCGTGCATATCTTGTCAACTGGGTCACTATCCCAACTGGCTCTTTTTTCAGGTAAGTTCTATAATTTGAAATAGACATAATATATAATATTTATATAATTTTAGTGCTTTTGCGCGATTGCGTTGTTTTATTGCGCTCACTGGCAAACTTATGTCTCTGGAACGATGCGCTTTGGACGTATTGATGTAACTGAAGCGCAGTTTTCCATTATAGCTATTCATTTGGTTTCGGCCGTGCTGGGACCTGAGATATGGCTGACAAAGGTAAGCCATCTGGGTGGATTAGCCTAGTGCTAAATTCCCGTCTTAATATTAATAATCCCCCAATAATATTGGGCTAATTTAAAGTCAAGATTTTCAGCATTTAATTAATTTAAAGTTTTTTTTAAGCCAATATTAGATTTAGAGGCATGCATATGTCCAGTTTCAATTAAGTTCGGCATTATTCGTCATGCTTTCTTAGTTCACAGTGTTTTCGGTTCTATATAATGCTTATATATAAGAACTTATTATTATATATACAATTATTGCTTAAATTCTTCTTCGAGTTATGTGTGCTTTGGTTTGATTTATTGAGATTCTTGGTTGGTTTACAAAGTTTTCATTTTAAGTTCAGTGTTAGTAACAAATATTGTTTTTGTTCAATAGTATTTAGGCTGTAAGAAAAGGCAACCAGTCAAATATGTTGAATTTATTGAATGCTTAAAACTTACTAATAGTAAGCAAAAAGGACCTAAATATTTAAGTAACTCTATTTTATTATATTATTTTTAAATTATTGAACAACAGGAGGAAATCAATTATTAAGTGAATTTTACCGGCTTCAGTGCTTTGCAATTCACATAATTTTAAAGCGACTACAATCCAAACATTCATGTTAACTTTTAATTAGCTCGATATATATAAAGACCATAATTGTAAAACACATTGTAATCGTCTTAATACCTTTTACTTTTATGTTGCATACAAATGCGTACCACTGCCACAAACAACACAAAATGCCTAATCTCCTACTAAAAACCAACTGTTTTACACACAAACAAACACACCCACACACACACACAATCGTAATCAATGTATAAAAACATAGATTGGTATTGGCAATATTGAGCTTTGGTATGGTCCCGCTATAACGACCATTGTGTGTGGTGTGCTCTCCCTAACCTATGTATTTTCCGTCGTTGTGGCCGGTGGTGTTGGCAAAAATGGCTCCACAGTTGCTGTAAGTTTTAAATACTCACAAAAGCAGTAATACTGCAAAATATTAGAATATATACAGAAATGTGACAGCACACAGCAGATAATACAAACTTTCTGGTGTTTTTATTTTTTAAATATGAGCTACTGATTTCGAAACATCAGACATCTTAACAAATATATCACTGCAAGCAAACAAATTTAATTTTCATTAAAATTTCAAGTAAATACGGTTGAATTTTATGTAATACTATTTTGAGTTTGTTGCGATAGCCGAGCCATTTGATTGGCTTTTTAAGTCACCTCAGTGTGCACATATCCTATATGAATTTTTTCCGTTTAATTATGTTTTCTTCTTTTTAAGTCTTTGAACCTCGAAGTTATTGACTTTTAAACAATCTCTTAGCCTTTCGAAATCAGTAACTTTGAATAGCTCCTGAAATTTTGTATGTTTTCCCGTGCTTAGAATAATACAAACAGAAACAAGATGAAACACACAACAAAAACAATTTTGGCTTTTAATTCGAAAAATTTAAATTACACATTTATTTCCAATGTGGTTGTACTGAGGGAACGTGGCGTGTGGTCCCTTGTTTTCCTTATTATCCAATTGCTTGACTTAACTATCTACATCTATACTTACTGCACACATTTACATACTTAAAAATTGTACCGTTCTCGTTGTTGTCTCTGGCTTCATAGACACTGCTACAGCTTCTCTGCTTTTTGCTTTTATACATAAAAAATCTTTAATTTTGTTGATTCTTGGCATGCTTTAATACTGATCAATGGCAGAATTTTATAGGCAGCTTAATGAAAAATTATCTGGTTTTGTCACGTATTGGCCAAAAAAAATTTTTTTAAGGCGTTTATATGCATATTTCATTTATATTTATGTATGTATCTATATTTTTTGGCTACGGGCTCTTTTTTGAGCATATATAATGTAACCGTAAATATTTACGTATTTTTCTCTAAAATAACATTAAGTTAGATTGATACAATATATTGGATGTATTAAGTTTTTAAGGTTATTTGACTCAACAATCAATTTGAAAAATATCTCTGTACATTTTTTGTTCTGTTTATTGTTACTATTGTTTTTTTTTTGTTTTGTTTTGTGATCTTTTCTCATCTACTATAGATGCCAATCGTGGGAGTTTCATGGAATTATACAATATTAGTATTTATCACTTTCGGTTATACCTTGAACCTAATCAATTTTCTAAAAATGTTTATTGAAGGCGGCAGTGGCAAAAACGGCTCATCAGTTGCTGTAAGCATTGCTCTGCATATACGAAACCTTAATCGTTTCAAATCAAAATTAATTTTACTAATCGTACTAAAAGTTTTATTGGATTGACTCATTGTGATCTCTCACATTGACACACGGACACTGGGTTCTAACATTAAATCCATATGTGAATGTAATTAATGGTTCACTAAACAACATTCTAATATATTCTTTGGTATTGAGTAAAACTGGCTTACGTACGTTTGGATAAAAGTGCTCTATAAGTTTAAAACAATATTAATACGACAGCATGATATATATAAAAAAAAACTTCCTTTAGTTTATTATTAAGTTAAATATTTGTGTTGTTGTGCATTCCTTTATTTGCATATATTTTAGTATATAAATTTGACATTTCTAATTGCAATTAGCTTTAGCAAATATCGTTTTATAGAACAAGGCAGTATAAATATATTCTTCCATAAATAGTAAATTCCTTATAATAATTTCTTGATGTCCATTGTTTTTTTGTTTCTTTTGAAATTTGTATTATTTATAGGATGTAATTTAAATGTTTTAATATCCATATTAATGAATATCTATTTTTTCTTTTAACTTTTAAAAATGATCTCAAAAATTCGTAAAATGTATGAATTTCAACAGGTTCCATATTTTGAATGTGAAACACGTTGCTTGCCGTTTTATATGGCCAGTGGAGTTGACTTGAGTTTAGCAATACGTTACTCAAAATCCATTTTAAACGAGGGATGTGGCAAGAATGGATCATCTGTTGCAGTAAGATGATTTTAAATAATTGTATAGCACAGCACAACACACGAAGTTATTCGAATTGGCTTGATCGCTTGACAAGTAGAGAGACTTTCTAAAGGAAGATATAATCGTCATTGTCATTTTATACCCTAAACCCATTGAAAATGGGTAAAAGGGGTATAACAGTTTTGTGTAAATGTAACAAGCAGAAGGGGGCATCTTCGACCCCACACGCGTCTATGTAATTTTATGTATGTTTATATTAATGCAAGGGGGTAATAATGTATGTAACGAAAGCACGCTGCTCGCTGGGTTTAGGGTATACCTAGTCGGACACTCCTGACTAGATCCTGACTAGATCAAGTTTACTGGTTTTTATTGAATTTGAATAGTCAAGTATATTTATACCCTTGCAAATGGTATTTTATATGTAATGCATTAAAAGTGGAATGTTCATACACTATTATCAAATCGACGATTTAATGTCAATCAATGTTACTCTCGATAGTAGTATATATGTAGACTATGTAGACTGCATGTGGTACATATGACGAAATATATCCTAACCAAACCTTCTCTATTTAGTTGCAAACATTAAAAGAAACTTTAACGAATCTAATTATTGCTAATTATAGCTTATATGAGAATAAATATTTTTCCTTTAAAAATATCTCCCTTGCAAACAAATTATTCATTTACGTCTGCAGGGGTATATAATCTTCGGTACTCCGAAAATATGTGTTTATTCTAGTTGTTTTAATACTTGTTTTGTAATAGTCACCTCTATTGTTTATGTTCTTACTGCTTGTAAACTCATTTGGTATTTGATGTCTTAAATGATTGCTTTTGTGCATTAAAATTTGACTTAATACAAATAGTTGGTATTTGATTCTTGCTTGGCTTCTACAGCAAACGACCCACCCGCACACATATCACATATCAAAAATTCATTCACACCCACAAATTAGCGCTAGTCCATGTAATTAAAAAGAAAATGTAACGTTCAAAAATAAATAAAAAGCCAAACAATAAAATTGTTTTTAGTTAACGTTATGCTGCGAATTTGCAAAATGTGTCTTCTGCAACGTTAGAGCCAACACATGTACATATATAGGGCAACGGTGTGTAGACAACACAATTTGTAAGCTTGCAACGCTAACGAATTAAAGGACTGATATTAAAATAACCTATTTATTTTCATTTGATTTATCTTCTACCTAAATAAAGGGAACAAGTGTATTATCGCCTAGTATACCACTGACTCTAGTGGTGTTGCCGGCCCTCATGATAGCACAAAAATCACCGGAAAACATTTTTACGGAACACGCGTCTGTTTTTATTTTGGCTTTTGGCATGGTAGCCGCCAAAATTACTAACAAGCTGGTGGTAAGTAATTTTAAAATGAAAACAAGTAAGAACGTTGCAGTCGGGCGTTACCGACTGCGTTATACTCGTTCACATTCTTAATTATTATTATTATTTTGAAAAATTTCGGTATATTGT